>JALLPB010000533.1:0-14894 GCA_036939975.1 Cyclostephanos tholiformis | reverse complement strand
TATATAATCGGGCGTGGATTATATATAATCAAGATTATAAATATTCTGCGTAACATATTATTACTTGTACAGATTTGTTCGCTTGGTGAAACAGCGAAGCTTAAAAACAGAATATTAGATCTGAAATATCTTGGGAACCCCAATTTAAACGCTAAATAGAGATAATTGTAAGAGTGAGGCGCTGGCAGCGCATCTCAGCTGTTGAATGATAATAACCCCTCAACTGCTTTAATGACTTTGTTAGCAACTTGCCTGATTTCTATTCCTCTTCCTCGTACCTTCCAGAGGAAGAAACATATACAAAGACACAGCCTATTGCAGTGAGCTAAGTGGGTATTTTACATTTGGCACACAATGTAAAATGTGACGAGGCGTGTAGCGAAAAGGCAGGAATGGATATACGATTAGTCTCAAGCCAGCCGGCGAGCGCCGATGATTTCCAGCCTCTTTAACATGAACCATCCTTTTTCTCACTCATCGCCGCCAGCGGGAGGAGCCCTTCCCATCTGTTTCCCGGCTCTCATGACTTCGTCGACTAAAAGCAACTGCATGGCCAGGACTGTAGCAAGGTGGAGGCACTGCCTCTTGACACGAACGTTATCCCAGACGCCCTGGTCTTCAGATATCATAGCCTCGCCCGTCTCACAGTCCAATCCAACCGCGAGCTTACACCCCGAGTCCTCACGAGCGTCGGTGAGCTTCAGTATAGAATCCTGGACGTCGAAACCGCTGTTCTCCGCGAGGGTCTTGGGTATAACGAGTAGCGCCTCAGCGTACGCCTCCACGCCCAATTTCGGACGTCCCTTGGTGGCCCTCGCCACGACGTCGCGCAAGTGCATCGACGCCGCTATCTCGAACGCGCCTCCCCCGGGCACGACGGCACCGTCCTCGATGGCGTTCTTAACGGCGCGTAGGCCGTCGCGTACTGCATCCTTGATCTGGTCAATTGTGTGTCCGTTCGGCCCATACAGTAGTAGGGTGCAGCTCTTGGGGTGTCGGCACTCCTCCACGAACGTGAACTTATCGTCCCCAAGCGATACCTCGCTGACCGTCCCTGCCCATCCGAGCTGGGAGGGCTCCATGTCCTCAACGCTGTGGATGGGCGATCCCCCGCACGCGAGCGTCAGCCGTTCCATGTTCCTGCGCTTCGCCCGGCGGAGGCAAAGTATGCCCTCCTTCGCGAATATGTCGAGTGAAAGCGGATCGATGCCCTTCTGATTGACCATGACGAAGCTCTCGCCATCCTTGCACACGGAACGCTTGAAGTTCACGACCTGACGACACCTCTCGTCGAGCCACTTCCGTTCGCTCTCGACGAGTCTCTCCCGCTCCTCGGCGGTGCTGTAGAAGAAGCCACTCTGGACCTCCGTCTTCTCGTACTCGAAGGTAACGTTGCAGGTCATGACGTGGCAGTTTGTAAGGACTTTGGGCATGTCGGGATGACGTCCACCGTGATCGAGGACGAGGCCGTTGACGAAGCGGGAATCAGTCCCGAGCTTGCGCTGCATGGTCATGACCTCGACCATGTTGAGGTCCACTGGGGAGTCAGGATCCTCGGGCACGACGCATTGGATAGCGTTCACGACCGCATCGGATATCTTCTCGGCAAGGTCGTGCTCCAATTTGGTCTTGAGAGAAGTGGAGGCGATGCAGCGCAGGAGCTCGCGATCGTCCTGGATTTTCTTTTTCCCGTTATCGCCCCCCCGGTTGTAGTCGACCTTGAAGTCGTCGAGGAATTTCAGCGTGGCGTCGCGCGCTATGTCGAAGCCGTCGGATATGACACGGGGATGCAGGCCCTCGGCAATGTACCGGTGGGCCTGACGAAGGAGCTCGCCGCAGAGGAGTACCGTCGATGTCGTCCCATCTCCCGTTATCTCGTCCTGTGACGAGTGGAGAAATTTCGTATTTTGAATAGTGGGAAGAGAAGCCAAATAAACACAAAGCGTGCGTTTATGGTTAAGGTTTTATACGAGAAAAAAATTAGCATTAAATCATCGTCGTCTCTGTATGTGGGAAGGAGTCTCACCTGCGCCGTGGCAGTCCTAGCGATCAACGCGGCGGTGGGATGCTGGATTTGCATCTCGTGAAGGAGCACGTTCCCGTCCTTGGTCAGTTTGATCTGTCCGGCGCCGCCGACGAGCATCTTGAGAGTACCACGAGGACCGAGGTTCGACTTCAGGACGTTCTGTAGGCCGGTCGCCGCGGCGATGTTCACCGCGAGGGCGGCCTGCTTCGAGACAATCTCGGCGTTGGGGGAGAGCTCTTGGAGGCGAGACGACATTGTGTGTGTTTTGACTTTATGTCGTACTATTCAAACTACTTGTTTTTGAATGTGATGAGCGGCCTGAATTTATATTACGCAAATGGAGAAGACGATTAAAGTACTCTGATGGTGGCGTTCATGGTCGGAGGTTCGGCGCGGCGGACGGCGAGAGATTTCCGAGATAATAAAATTTATTTTGAGATGTGGCATTGCTCTGCTCCGTCGGTCATGTGCCGAATATCGTATTGTACGTATCGTACAATAGACATGATACGTGGGAACACATAATGATCCAAAACTGACGGGCCACAACAGACGTTGCTGCACTTTTTTTGGTGGTGGCGGGCGCCCGGGTCTTCATCGCCGAGCGCGCCCCCGGGAGGCGATTCTCTCTTTAATGGCCGAATCGAGCAGCAGCAGGGCGACGCCCCAGTCCACGATGGGAGGACGGGGGGGGGGCTCGTCGTCGCAGGCGATGGGCGGCAAGGGTGGCTCGTCGTCGTACGCAACCTCCCACCCCCTCGCCGACACCTATCCCGTCAACACCCTGGTGGAACTGAAGCTCTCGCCGTTCGGTAACATCGTCCGGGGACTCGTGTACAGTACCGACGAATTCTCCAATACCATCGTGCTGAAGAAGGCGCTGCCGCACACCACGGTGTCGTGCGAGGTAACCATCGTGAACGCCACGTCGGTCCTCACTCGCAAGACCATCGAATACGAGATTGGGGGAGTAGGGGGGGGGGGGCGCGGGTGGCAAAATGACGGAGGACGACGCGCGAAAACTCGCGGGCGTGGAAGACCTCAACGACCTGAAGCTCCCATTGTCGAATGTTGGCAGGAAGGTCATGGAGGAGAGGGAACGGAGGGCGATACGGCTCGCCGAGGAGAGCTTCGGTCACATTAATCAGAGGGTGAGTTTTACTTGTTGCTTCTGCCGAAGAGTGTGTGGCGGCATAATTTTTTTTCATATGAGACTGGCCGGGTTGAATTATGACATTACTTCTGTCGGGGTGATGGGGTGGTGGTGTGGTCGTTCTTCATATTCACTGTCACCGATCATCATCATCATCATCATCACCTTTCACCTCCATATGCCCCCGCACGCGTCCGATAACCGGTACAGGCATCCTCCGAGGGACAGAAAATATTCGACAAATTGCTGAAGGCGTGCAACGAGGTGGTATGGAGAGGGGAGTCGATAATCGTGCTCAAAGAGATACGCGTCGACCCGCCGTATGCGCCGGATAATTGCTCGTTGATCAACAACGTCGGCGGGGGATTGGACTTGCATAGCTTGGAAAGGGTGAAAATGATCGTATCGGCGGCGAAATCATAAACGGGGAAGAAAATCTTTAGTTTCTTCTTCGAGAGGAGAGAGAAATACATGAAGAAATGAAATCGTGGCCGGTGTAAGAGAATTTAGGGAAGTTTCCGAGCCCTTGCGTTGAACAATATCACTCACTATTTCGCTATTTCTATTCGGCCTTCGAATTGTCTGAGCGGAAAATCCCATACACAATAGTTCTGAAACAAATACACGCGTTACTTCAAGTAAAAACGATCAAGCTAATGTGCTTCTCATTATCATATTTTCGTGGTTGTTGTTGGGAGGGGGGGGGGGGGGGATTGGGCGACTTGTGATAGCATACGGAGCACGTAACTGATTCGTTTGTAATTTTTAGCTCATTATTCTGGTCATTAGAAAAAACATGTTTTCATTTTTATCCATTGCTGATCACTTTACACCCTAACATCAAGAAGAGTTTCTTTGTCATCAGCATGCGGGGCGGTTTCATGCAGCATCTTGTAGGCCACATCGCACACTTTTATCATGTGATCCCCTCTTACGGTGCACATTTTGAAAACAGTATCGTAGACAAAAACAAAATCGCATTGTCATAGTCACACCGTTTAATGAAAGGTAATGATAGTTTTCTTTATGAGAGGTATGAATTAGATTATTTTAAGTGCGGACTAAAAATCAAACAGCTCATTCGCAGGTCATTGAGTTTCCTTTAAATCGATCAGCTGGTTCATCATACCTCATTGGATTCAAAACTTGGTTGTAGTAACCCGTTCACCACAGGTAATGATTTAATAGTCTTCATCCCAAGCAACTGGAATCGATATCCATTGTCAGGCAGTTGGCATGGTGTGAGCAACCATAAGAATGGATAAAAATTCATGAATATTCCGGGCCTCGCGTCCATTAAAGAGCCGGGAGGCTGAAATCTAATGTGAAAAGGGAAAATATTGCACATTTCATCCTATTCCTCGACCTCCTCCTCATCGTCCGCCCCGGCCAGGAATGGATTCGCAATTTCCTCCATCCCCTCCTCGGGCGAGACCAAACTAACTTGCGTGCCCCGGATGACCACCAATCCCAATCGTCTGGTTTGGCTCGTGACCTGTTCGGGGTCGTCCAGGTCTTCGATTGATTCCCATCAAGGAGAGAAATCACGATCGCGCGCGCATACAATTCCCGAAGACGAATGTTACGGATACGAGTGTCATGCGCGTATGGTAGATCCATTTCGAGTTGGGCCGCGAGGAGACGCACGACGAAAGAAAGAACGCGCGGGAATGAAATACACTGCGGGGATTCGTCTGATCGAATGGGACGAATCGGGAAAACGACAAACGCAAAATTGAAAACGGCATGGCTGTGTATTTACCCCTTATGAATTCGTCGCAATCGTCCAGGACTAAATTGACGAGCTCATCGTACCCGCGCAACGCCCCCCGTAGTTCTCTCCCCCCCAGGCATTTCACGCGTACGACGGAATCTATCAGCTGGATGAGAGAGTTGGGGGGGGGGGGAGGGCGTATTTTTAACGAGGCGGGCATAAGGAACTAGTGATACGGGCATCATCGATGAAAACATCGAACCGGCACGAAAAAAAGAAAACGGCGGCGAGAGCGCCTCGACGACGCCCACCTTCCCCCGGTCCCGAAGTCGACGACGCTGGACGAAAGCACGACGAAAAGGGAGCAACTCGCCTTGGCCAATTCCAGGATGGAGTCCTTCTTGCTGCTGTGACCACCACCTCCACCTCCACGTCCACCACCACCACCACCACCGCCCTTGTTGGATGAGCGCGCGTCTCCTCTTCCGGCGGAACTCATGGTCCTCCTGCTTTTGGATTTTTGGATGGGAAGAGCGCAGGATGGATCGCGTATCAGACGGAGTGTTTTTGTGCTAAGTGTTTCCCGCTTTTTTTGCGTCGTCATCTGTCTGTCGTCACTTCGTCTCCGCGCCACACAAAAAAGTCACCCCCAAAATCGGTGCTAGAGTCAAACTATTTTGTGGGTGCGTTGAAAACAAATAACAGCTATTACCCATCACTATTATTTCAATTTCATGCGGCAATAAAATCCCATCGCCTGCAAGGCCATCCATCATCCCCACCCGACAATCCACGGATGCCGATGAAGGAACCATCCGGTAGTAATCCCGAAGACGTCACCGAATGCGAGAGGATGTGCTTCGAACAACGGAGGGCGCTCGTGGCGTGCGTCGACTCCATCCGCGATGCCGCCTCCTCCGGCGATTCGCGGAGAGCGACCGGCGGCGGCGGCGGCGGCCCGGACGACGTAATCGACGACGATCGTCCCGCGATCTCGAATGATGCCGCCACCGCCGCCATCGCCACCGGGGCATCGTCTTGCCTGTCCGGGGCTGTCATGGCATGGACGAGGTGCTGCGAGATGGCGAATGAAGGTCGCGCCTGAGGAGAGGGTGTGTGTGTGGGGGGGGAGGATGTGTTTCGGCATCAGAGATTTCTCACGATGGCGATTCATTGACGACAGGGACCGAGCGTGTCCGTTCGAGGAATAGCGACGCAACGTCCGTCGCAAAAGGTGAGATTACATCCTGTTTTTTCATCTCCGACGTGTACAATCGTGATCTGGCGGGAAGATAATTACACATCTTCAACTAATTATTCGAGGGGATGATCTTCGAGATGGATATTCGGATTCCCCTTCTTGATACGCCTCGTAGGTTCATCGACCTTGCGCGTGCCTGATGAATAATGTCTCACATAAGATGCTGATCGAATATTAGTTGAATGAGGTCGTCGTCGTTGTTTTTTTATCGCGCCCGTGCGGTATATACTGCGAAAATGCGAAAGAGGATGATGACAATTTCGAAACGAAACACATCGGAGCAAAGGGCGTTCGTATACGCTTTGGGAGGGGGGATATCAACGGGACGTTCTGTCTCTTTTTCCCCCCTCGCATTTGCCTTGCGTTGATGGCCTCTTCTGTCATAGTTACACTGACTCTTTTTGTCAATATTTATTTCGAGGGGATGAGGCATTATCACTATCATGCAGCTTGAAACTCATGTGAAAAGTGTTCTCTTCTATACACTTCGTGACACTACCAAAATAACAGGTGAAAGGATGAGAGGGCTATCCGTTCCTCTCCGTGACCTTCGACCGGGTAAGTTCTTCCGTCGTTCATGTTCGCATGTAAATATCTTTGCCTGGGAGTTTTCTTCGAAATGATTTTATATTTGAGTGTATGCCGCCCCAGTCGGATTGACCAGTGACGAGAATCATTCAAACAAAGTTATTGTACATGATCGAAAACAAGAAAAATGACCCCTATTTCAATCGTGAGGGTATCAGCGGTTTATCAACATGTATATCTCTCATCCCTGTCTTGACCTTGATCGCCCTCTTTTTCCAGCGCCTCGGACGATAATCCATCGTTGGCAGAGACATCTCCTTTCTCAAAGCGAGACCTAACAGTAGGTGAGTCCATATCTTTCAAAAACCACCCGTATTGAAAGAAATTGTAATGGATCACTCTTCAGGTGTTTGGTTGTGATGACACATTACCTAGCTCGCTATCAGGCAAAAGGCCGATGCAGAAAAATCTTAGTTCCTGTTTAAAATTTTATTGTCTGAACCATACACGAAGATAAACGAGTAATGCTCTTTCCCTCTCATGACGTGTTTTTTTTTCGCAGATGCCTGCGTGGTTCGTTTCCCCCCAATGACTCTCATATGTAAAATTCCCTCCTCCCGTGTGTATCCTCTATTATTTTCAATAGGATGGCCGTCCTAAGGGTGATCAATGATTTTTCATCTGTGGTCGACTGAGCAGGACTAACCATGTCATGGACCATCACTTGTTAAAGAAAATGATCTCACACACTCCTACAAGTTGTGACGTCTGGTTCTCAAAAGAACACAAATACCTAACGAGTTGGATATAGACAGACGAAGGTGAAGGCATATAAGTTGCAACCACTTGTCTTCATAGGTTTGGTACCTCAGAACTCTTTTGCGTGTAGACCCAGATTGAGTCTGTCATTCATAATTTTCAGGCCAAAGTTGTTTCTCTCACCCACAACCGATAAATAGTGTGGACGTATTGTTATTATTAGATAGCTTACCCGAAAATAAAATTTAAGCTGATCCAAAATACAACAATCTATTGGGCTAATTCGTTCTTAATTGTCCCGTTGCTGCCTGCTGCTTGGCAAGGAGAACCCTTATTTCTTATCAATCCCAATCCTAGAGACCCGCCTTGGTCTCTCTGGTAGATTGTGTCACTCGATATTTGATGTCCCTTTTTGCCTACATATGATATGATCATTCACAGTTTTGAACAGACAAAAGTACTCCCTCGTGCACTACAATATATTGGCTATTGCATAAGTTCACGTCTATTGGTTATCACTGTTTTATGGTCACTTCTAATTGATTGTGCGCACCCAGAAATTGTATTCCTATTCGGATGGCGGATCGGGAGCACGCGAAGAATATCGAACTTGTGCGAAAGCCTCAGCAGTCCCAGGGAGCATTTTGATTCCCCATATGGAGGAGGATCTGGATGGAGACTCAGATACAATTGGCATTGCCACTGCCCTGGGGATACTTTCTTCCGGCATGTGTGGGTCTCTTTCAGGATTGTATGTCGGTGAACCTTGGGCATCTTGGGTACATGTCGTGGGAATACCTTCTTCAGACATATGCAGGTCTCGTTCAGGATTGGATGTCGGTTGACCCTGGGCATTTGATGTCCTTATTCGGAGAAAGTATACTGCTAGAGCCAAGAGAGAAATGCATCCTGCAACAGAAGATGTGACAATGACAAGAACTTTGCCTGTGTTTTCCCCGCGAGGCTCCGCCATCACGGGCGCAGAAGGACAAGGGTTTGAATCAAAACTAAAATCTAACTTGCTTGTTGCGTCCGCAATTCTGTATGTCTGTAGAATTGTCCTCTCATGGTCAAAGAGGTATACAACTGAGTTTGATAGACGATCAGACAAATCATGACCAATGCGATCATTATATCGATTGAAAATGGTCACTCTTGACACTGCGATGTCATCCCCTAAGTCCACCTCCCACCAGGCGTCTTTAAACCCAAAACAAAATCAAAGTTCTGTAAGAAAGAATAGGACTAGAAATAATGTGGAGTCTAACATCAGATAGTGGTACTGACCTTCTTCAAGTGTGGTATGAGACCACGTAGCTGAGCTACCATCCACTGCCAACGATGACGCCAGGGTCACACCATCTTCTGTATAATTGCTTGACTGATCTGTTTTCTTGTGCAATGCCTTGTTGACATTACATTGGTCATACACTTGCACCTCTCTCATATGCAAATAATTTGTACCTAGCAGCTCCACACGAACATAACGAACCAAAAATTTCGATTCAGTTTGAGCCGTCTGGTATACAGAATTTTGGCCACGCCCTCCACAAATTTCATTTTTATTACCCACACATTCCATATTGCATTCATTGCTAGGACTATCACGTGTGTAGCTGTCACCACAATAGCATTCGTTTGAATTTTGCAATCCTGCATATTGATACCCGTTTTTGAAGCAAATCCGAACGCATTCCTTCGGTCCGTTCAAATAATCTAAGTTTCCGGCAAAGTGTGGCAGGTCTCTATCCCCCCCACCTGACAATGCGTCATTGTAACATCCCATATAGTCAAATGTGGCATTAAGATTTTCCCGGGCTATGACGACACTGGCCAGGACGGTAACCATAGGGGTAATGTAAGTCTTCATGTTTATCCTCATTCTCGAGACGATGAGTGGGGCCAAGAAGCTGCGGATTGCACGATCGATCGAAATTTATAAACTTTGGCAAGGAGCATCAAGAAATGTGTTGTCGCGGCTAACACTCTAAACAAAAACGACCGCCACCACATCGTTGATCTTGCTCGAGCTTGGCCTCCTATCATGCGTGGTCTTGTTCTGGGATAAAGATCATGATCAAAAAAATGATAAAAGTATGTCGCAGAGTGAATGTAAAAAGTTACGGTTACGTTCGAGGTTTCATACTATAGTATGTTGTAAGTAATAGAGTATCGTACGTGAAACCACGCGCCATTTTTTTGTTGGAAGTCATGCGATTTTTGCTGCTGTGGTGGTAGTTTGAAAGTCTACCCGACCCTGCCTCCTACTCCTCCGTCCCTCACCGTTGCAATCATGTCCACATCAAGGCTCCGGCGACCCAATTTCAACCTCCTCCCCTTCGTTCCCACCGCGTCGTCGTCATCTTCATCTCCGAACAATGCCCCGCCGCCCTCCTTCTCGCGGGTCGCAATCGCCGCTGGCAGCGCGACGACGACGACGGCGGCGGCGGCGGGTGCATCCGCCCCGCCCTCCTCGTCGGCATCGCGGCAGTTGGCGCGTTACGCGAGACTTTGCCACGAGCGCATGTTGCTAAATTGCGACGATCAAGTGGACGATGATGCCGAGGATCAAGCCGGGGATGACAGTCGACGACGGGGCGGCGGGGGGGGCGGCGACGACGACTACGCCGGGAAGAGGAGGAGCGAGGAGGGTCCGAGCATGGAGAGATGCATCGCGTTGTTGGAGCCAATCCTAGGGTCGTTTCGATCGTATTGCATCGCGAAAGACGAGGAGAGGGCGAGGAGATTGAAGAAGAATGGGAGGTCGGAAGGCGACGGCTGCGATGAAATTTGCGGTGACGGGGAGGACGACGGGGACGAGGACGACGAGGTCCCGCCCCAGCTGACGCGAGTCGCCCGATTCTTCCCCCACAGATTCATGCCGATGAGGAGGGCCCTCCTCCGACCCCCCGCGCCCCCCGGTGACGACGACGACGAGGACGGTGGCTGCGTTGTGGAGCTGGCAATGCATTACCGCCTACGTCTGGTTAGAGCGTGTCGTAGGAAAGGACTTGTGGCCGACGCAGAGTACGAAATGCTGAGTCGGTCCTTCGATCGCGCACGTGGTAAGAGAAGGGGCCGTCGTGATGATAGTGATAATGATGATGACGACGACAACGTCCAGAGTACGAAGAGGCACAAGGCCGAAAGCGAGACGAACGGGAGGCGGGACGACGACGAAGACCTTGACGATGACGCCGCGCTGATGGAACGGGTGCGCCTTTCCCTGATGAGGCTTCCAGCCGACGTTGTATCGTTATCGTCGTCGTCGTCGCGCGGGCGTTCCACTGCCGCCTGGAGGCACGTCGTCGAATTGCTGTCGAGGTGTTGCTCGCGTTGGGAGGAGGACGATCGCGCACGTCGCGACGATAACAACAACCGACGAATCGTCTCTCCTGACAAGGTTGCGGATTGGGCGATGACGTCGTGGACGGCGATGCTGCTCCTGCGGGGATTTCCGAACCGCTTCGTCCCACTCCGTCGTGCCCAAGTTGGCATCGGCGGCGATATTGTCGATCATCGTGGCGGATGCCTCGATCACATCGAGGGACGCCTGGCGGCCCTGCTGTCCGATCGTCGGGACATCGACGTCTCCGGCGCCCGGTCTACCTCGACGACGGTGGTGGCGCGAGCCGTGGGACGTCGAATCGACTCCCTCCTCTCCCCCGCCAACATATCGTCGTTGAATGGTATACACCTGTATTCGTTGGGGCGTCTTATGGCGTCATTTCGCGTGCGCGACGATGCCATCATGCACATCGCGTCGTCCATTTGGAGATGCGGTGAGGCGGCCGCAATGGGGAGCGGTCGCGGCAGCGGTGGAGTAGAATTGGTGGGATTGGAACCGCTCTCGCGCCTCCTGGCAGTTTACACGTGGTGTCGTTTTGCCTCTTCGCCCTCCTCCACTTCGGTGACCACGACGAGAAGTACTAGTTCGACAGTCAGGGACTTAGAGATTGGCCTCCGTGCCAAGCTTGAGGATGACAGTTTTGTGAGAACTATTGTCGTAGAGCGCAGTGGAGGAGTGGACGTAGACGATCTTCGTGCCGCCGACAAGATGGTACAGCAGAAACATTCCCCGGCGGTATTGGTAAGAAGAAGGGCTGTATCGTTTTTAGATGCGGTGCTTAGCGCCATGGCCCATATTTTGAAATGCTGCGAAGTATAGATAAGATCGGATTAATTCTTTTATGGCTTGCTATTCGGAAATCTTAAAAATAGTATTCCGTTGCTATTCGTGGCCCAATATCACACTCTTCCGAGGATCATTTGCGATGGTTCTCCATCCAGTCGGTCTATCGAATATAACCACTCAGAAAAAAAAACACTTGCCAACTGGAAATAGATGGCGGTGGCGATGGTAATAATAACGTCTCATCGTCCCGTGACGGAACGACGGGGGCGAGTACCATATTCCTTCACTCCATCTAATTTTTCAAAGCGGCCATTTTTTCCCCCTCCTCTCCAAACCTCCCAACCCAACTCGATGATTTTCCTTTCAACTGGAACATTACCCTTCTTTATCAACCCCGTAATAGCGCTGACAGTCTTCTTTGCGTTCAAGAGCCTAAGAAGCTCTTCTTCCTCCTCGGATGACCAAACAGCGGTTTGAGTCTTTCCACGCTTCAAAATTCCTTCAGCTACATTAATCTTTGTGTTGTTTCTCATCTCAGCCAACTTCTCGGACGCATTCTCAATAACATTTATTTGATCCCAAGAAAGTACACTGTGTTGGGATGGCATCCAACGAATGATAATCCAATATCCAATAATAGGAATCGCATCCTGAGTATTATTTTTCAATCATTGATTATTTCGTCGACCAATGGCTTTCGCCAGGCTATCACTTCTTGCGAATTTTGCTTGGCACTTCACGTAACAAGGCAGACGAAAAAGCTCATCCATCGAAAGAAATTTGACATCTCTACAAGGATACATCGTATTTGCATTAATTGCGGAAAAAGGATGTGAGGTTGAGGGGGATTATTGTTCCGAATTTCTCAACTTTTCATTGTTTTGTAAGATAACAAATTGAACCAATTGCCGCAGTCGGCTTGCAAATCAGCTGGTAGCTCGCAAAAGCCATCATATACAGATAGTGTCTTCGTTGAAAGAGGATTCATAGAAGTCAAAAACTTGCAAAGATCGGTGTTTTCTTTGATCCTAACTTGTTCGTCTATGGATTCTTCATTGATGGATTCTCCGTTGATGGATTCTCCATTGATGGATTCTTTCTCTTCATTGAAATCCTCGAAAACATAGTGAGGAAAAGCTTGGTTGAAGGTTTGATCCAATTCGTCCCCCTCAAGCTCATTGAACTTGTCCTCCTTGCTGCTTTCTTCCAATATCCTACAATGCTTCGTGGCGCTGCTCGTAGAACTTGTGGCAGCGGGGATATCATCATCGTCATTGATGCCATTCTTCTTCTTGTTATCCGACCTTGATGATGCTGCCGATGATGACAAGGCGGCCGCCGGTAGCATTGGTGCCTTCTTGGAAAAGAAGGAGAAGAGATTCTTCTGATTGGTATTGTTTGACTTTGACATGGCTACTTTGAGGAAGGCGGTGATAGGTGGACAAATAAATGAAGGCCAATGACAGAGCAAAAATTGAATATGTGAAAAAGCAAGGCAAAATTAGCTGTGGTGGTTATTTTGAATTTTAAAGATGACACTCTCAGTCTCAGCACTCCTCACGCACAACACTCTCCAGACACACTTCGCATAGACACTCTCCGTCACCACTCATCTTGCACACACCTACGATTTCTTCACCCTTCATTTGCAATGAAGTATCTGAACAAAAGCGAGTTCATCGAAAAGACGGGAGAGCAACTCGGTTTTGATGGTGATCTTGTTCCAGAAGGGTACAAGTTTTTAATCCAAACTGTTGATGATGAGACCTTTGCTCAAAAACTGATTAATGATTATGATGTCTTTCTTCATTTCATGAAGTTTTCCAAAGAAATGTCATGGACTAACCTTCACAAAGAGCTTTGGACATTGGTTATGGAGAATGCACTAACACCCTTATTTTCTCGAGAGGTGTATGCTTGAGCTGTACTAATTCAGGATGCACTCTTTCCATTCTTGGACAAAGTAAAGAGTTCAAACATTTTTTTGGATGAATTGTACTCACAATTCAATGTGCATTGTCTATTTGTTATTGCCAACAAGAGTGGACAGCATCCTTATCACCACGATAGATTCCTTTGTGGTGCAAAATGAAGGAATCTAATGTCACTGGTTTGTGTTAGTAAAATCATGTGGTTTCATTGCATTGAAACCAAAAACCAATTTGGGATAAAAATCCCACATGCAGCATTTGCCAGCATCAGCAAACAAGCAGCTGGATTTGATAGTCCTATCCAGCATTGTGTTACCGGTGGTGAAAACTCCTGGCTGATTGCTTTCGAGACTAGTTGATGTATGGATAATCTTGTAACTAGTTTTGGTTTCTCGTTCCTGCTGGAACTTTGTCATCATTGTCATCATCATCTTCATCTTGTCCATGATGAAGCCCTATCTCTTCTCCCTCTCTTGCTTGCAATTGCCCCTTTGTCCCACTTTCCTATCTCTCCCTCTCACCCACCAGCCTCATCTCCCTTGATCGATCCTTCCACCACCATCTCACCCAGTCCACCACCGAATCCATCATCATAAATCGCCATGGCATCATAATAGTAGTCATTGTCTTTGTCTTTGTCATCAATGTATTTGTCTTCACGTTGTCATCATTGCCCATCAACGATGGTTTTATTCTTGCATAACCTTGAATCATGATGATAAGCGTCAATGCTGATTTTGAGTAACACATCCATCAAGCATCCGTGCAATGTCAAAACTATACATCGCAGGGGATCAGATTTTTGTTGGCAAAGAAGGCAAGGCTTTTATCTTCTCCCTTTTGATCCGCTATGATCTTCAGTAATATTTCCTCATCTCATCCTGCAATTACCAGAAGTACAGGTGTACCAAAAATCCTGGCAATAATTGTCCATAACCAGCTCTCCATCCGCCTTTTGCTTCCTCTCGTGAGCGTCGCGCAATCTCATGGCGATGCTATTGCCACTGCCGCCAGCTTCCTACCCTTTGCTTGCAATGAGGAGGATGTTGTCATTGTTGGTGGCAATGGCTTCCAACCCCCCGATAAAAAAATATGCAGTCACCATGCAGGAGAAAGGCACTGCCACCACAAAGACAACAATGATGACCACCCCGGACAACCCGATGCCACACTGAGAGGCAACTAACAAAAGAAAATCACACTGAGGCAATTAGCAAAAGAAAATTATGCTTATTATTGTAGAGTGTGAGGGTTGCAGTACCCAGCCGTATGGATGTGTAGACACAGAAGGGCAGTCACGCACACGATTGAATGTCCTGCACGCTGATGCAACCCATATGTAATCAAGACATAGAGGTGATCAGCTAGCCCATAATTAGTTAGTACT
>JALLPB010000532.1:0-14923 GCA_036939975.1 Cyclostephanos tholiformis | reverse complement strand
CACACACACACACACACACACACACACACACACACACACACACACACACACACACCACCATGCAGCACAACACTATTTCCCTTTCTATGTTCTATGATTCTCATTTATTATGTTTCCAAAAAATAACTCTCTTTCTGTCTCCAAGGCTTTACAGAAAACAACACCAAAGCATGTGTAAAAAGCGAGAAACCCCGGTGTAAAGTCCAATGATTTTTTGAACGAGCCCTTAGTGGTAGCGTTTGATAAACTAAACTACCTAATTATAATTTACATTGGTATCCTCATTGCATGCAGGTCCCATATTGCAGTTTGCTGTCATTTCTATTGCATTTCTAAAATTAGATTTATCCACCCATTACCTCTTCACTGCCATCACAGTCCAACCAAAGAACGTATACGTGATTTTAACTTTCCATTTCCAACGGTCTCATCCCAAGAAAAATATTTCTCTATTGTCTCCTGACCATTTGCTAGTATCGGCTCGCTCAACATCTTCTCATATTCCACGGGGTTCTGTTCGTAATACTGGATCTGACTTAATGCTTGGTGCGGCATATCCAAATCAAAGAAGATGAATGCTTTGGCGTTGAATACATCGAAGACAAATCTACTTCCATAATATATAGGAACTGTCCCTGATAAGAAGGCATGCAGAATCTTCTCTGACACATAGCCAGGTGAGTCTGAATTTTCCATCACAAGCGCATAACGGTAATGGGATAAAATTTCTATATTATCAAGTTGATGATCCTTTCCAACGTGACCCAATATCGGCTGAATTGAAGATGGTCTTTTGTTTTCATCAAAGGGCACGCATTGAGTTGGACTATCATCATTGGGAATGGCCGGACGAGCTTCAACATTACCCTGGCACTTCCCAGCTGTGTGAATCGGGGCAATGCCAGCTAATGCTAAAGCTGCACGTTCACGATACTCAATATAATGGGAGTTCTTGAGAAAGAAGACGCAACAGAATATTGTAGAACATACTGTCAGAGAAGCACGGAGTCAAATGACAGACTTTTTGCCAATAACAATCACTCACAATGTAAAGCAAGAAGTTCTCTTTGCTGTTTTTTGGCTTGTAAAAATGGTCCAAAATATTCCTCAAATCTGCTTTTCCACTCATGTGCAGGAACCAAAGCCTCATCGAGCAATAGGGTACACGAATACTTCGACTAGTGTCCTCGTGTAAACCGATCACAAAAGTCTTCTCTCCAGGTGGTAAATAGTCAAGAGTCAACATCCCATCAACGTTAAGATTGGACTGTGGGTGAAGATCATAATACTCAGTCTGCGGAGAGAACAGTGAAATAGCAAAATATATAATTCTACCATCGAGAAAGCGAAAAATAGTTACTAGTCAAGGTTGGGACTTACATTGATATGAAGCTGAGTTCCGGGGAATTCATTCACTGAAACGTCACAGAACTGATGAGAATGAACGATGAGCAAATCATCTTCGGTTGCTTTTTTAATGGAATCTTCTGTCAGCATGGTGGCGGTATTCTTGACCTGGTCACCTGGCTGGATTATTTCTATGCCGCCCATGAGCTCTGGGAAGAGCGACTTAGCTAGAAATAGTCCAAACGTGGAATACCTAAAATTTGTTCGAACTTGTAGATATCCATGTGCTCCACCACAGTAGAAAAGTTTCCCAGTACTATCAGCCATCATGTCATTGTCAGAGACGGGAGCAGGCTGGTTATGAAGTCCTCCGTGAATGCCGTATTTTGGGTCTGTCACAGAAAATGGCTTGTTCGCCAGGGAGGCGGCTACTTGGGTCATTCTATCCAGACGTCGGATAGCCGAAACAACTTTATCATGACTAAAAAAATTCGGCCCAAAAAAGTACTTTGAAAAATAGATCAATGCACATCGTAGTTGAAATAAGTAGAGTATACCTCGTTGAATTTATCAATGATGCAAAAAGTTGACGCACCTCAAATCTTGCACGAATCTTATTCGTCAGATCGTTGACCACAGTTTCCATATTTTGTGGTGTAGAGAATCTCAAATCTTCATATTGAATACACAGTACATTCTCATACTGACACGATTCGGCTGTCATCTCCGTTTTAGTCCCAGAAATCACAAAAAATACCTCATCGAAAAATGATCGATGATGCTTGTACAGCATCATAAGATCAAGAATGTGAGTTTTTGTCACAACAGTCTAAAAGCACGGGCGGGAAACCCATTGAATAAATACATTTAGAAGTTGATCAAGGTTACATCTGCAAAAAAGGCTTCGCACTACCATTTCGAACCTATGTTAGAAACTTTACTCACCGAGTCAATCGGAACAGTCATGTCGTGCTGCCTCACAGTCTGCTCAGGATTGTTAACCATGAAACTGAACTCTCCGGCGGGGTCAAATAAACCCATGAGCCAATTTATTGCGGTGTTTGCCAGTGTTTGTTCCATACTTCGTTCGATATCAGGATACGACACTTGAAAGATATGAAATGATTTTCCACTTACATCGAAGCGTGTCGATACCATAGCTTTACTATCAACCACTATTGTTTCATCGGTCATGGTTGCATTAGCCTTGCTCTGACTTTCCAGGGCAGCGATTGCGTTATCGATGATCTCTAGTCTCTTCACCGCCTCCCTCCTTTGGCTCTCACCTAGCAATCCCGGTCCAAAAAAGTACTCAAATCTGGATTGAAATTTATTTGCCATATTGTTTACCATGGCATGCAGCTCTTCGATATTGTTGTACAGGAGTTCTTCGTACTCAATACATAGTACATTGTCGTACGAACATATTTCATTGTCGATTCGTGTCTGAGGGTTATTGCCTTTGTTTAAAACAACGAAAAACACTTCGTCAAACTTTGGCCGTTCGCTCTTGTAGATCTCGAGTAAGTTCGTATCATGAGTTTTGGTTACCACGGAAGAATTCTTGAACGCCGCATCAGGATCTATTAGACCCACCAGAAGGTTATTCAACACTGTGGACCCATAGGCTGCTACCGAAACTTGATAAACGTGGATTTTTTTTCTTGAACTCGGCGGTGGCGACTCCTTATTAAGAGCGAGATATGCAGCATGCACATCCTGCTGATATTCCTCTAGTACTGTTCGTAAGCGCATGTGACGATTACCCCATTTTAGAATCAAGCCCGACAGCATCTCGGACATAGCGTTGAGCAGTTCGGCCGTATAAGGCCGTTCGGTTGGGCCAGTGCGCTGAGAATCATGGTGTAAGGGATCAAGTCGCCGACTGCCATCGTCAAGCTTCTTCTCTAGAACTTCTTTCGGTTGCTCTTTATATTTCACAACGGATCGCCAGATGCAGGGCACTAATTCTGTGTCTATTGGATCTACGCCTTCACTTTGAGACAAAAAGTTGGATATTCGTATAGCCTCCTCCGGTCCATTGTTGTCGTCAGTAAGGGTTTCGTAGGAGATGAGTATGCGATCATGATTCGATTTGTTGAAGCGTTCCATCCAGTAATCAACGAATGTCGCGAATTTGGTAACCTGAGACATTGCTAATCTATCTCTCCATTCAATCTGTGGCAGTGAATTGAGGTTGATGTATAAACGATATCGTCTTGTTGCACAGTTCTCACGATTTCAAATGGTTTATGGTGTTTCACTCACCCAATCGCCCACGGGCGCTCGCTGGCTGTGAATGGCTAGATTATTCTTAATTTCGTAGCTTTTCGGCCATTGGTAACAAATATATGTGAGACTTAGATCTGACGAAAGGGTTAGATGAATAACAGCAGTGTTTTCAGCTTACATATGGTTGAAAAATGAAGGAATGGCGTTCATTGGATTCCTTATAATGACTAAAGCACGATTGATTTCGTCATCCCAAGATACCTGTCAGATAAAAGAATCAATCAATAGTGAGAGTCATAAAAGAATTATCGATACAAGTCTGACTGATCTCTTACCAGCTTGCCAGCATCATGTGGATAGTGAGTCCTGTCAAGAATAATAATCGTATGAAGTAATTATGTGTGTTGAGTTAGCGCCAAGTTTTGACTGTTATTGAGAGAACGATGAAAATGTCTTACTTGACGGTCACTACTCGACGACCACGCTTATTATTATCCCAATCGTCACCGGTCCAAATTCCAGTCAATGCCTCAATCTAACGTTCATTTTGTGCGGCAGAATAATAATGTCAGACTAAAGAGAAAAATGAAACCCTCTTTTAGGTGGCGACACTCACCAAATTCCAAGTCATCCGCGCACCGCATCCTAGTGATGACAATTGGCGATTGAGATTGAATGGGTCGCAATTGCTAACAAATGGAAACACCCGAGTCGCTCTATGCAGCCAAAACTTACCCGGATACGACGCCGCGTACGACGTTTGTATACGCCTCTTTGGGGGCTGCGGCCAAGTTACTTCGCATCCGCCGCCCGGCAGTGCGATCGACAAACGTCGACGGAGTCTACGATCGGACGGCATGATCAGAGCAGGCACCGAATCGTCCATGTTGAACCCGTCTCCTCCCCGCACGCCGTATCTCAGGTCGACCTTCTCCGGCGGCTCGTCCTTCAAGGCTGCTGCGGCGAGCGCGGTGGCGTCGAGCCTCTCGACGGCGTTTCTTTCGCTCTCGGGGGAGAGCAAGTCGGGATTATTCGCGCCGAAGAAGTATTCGAATCGCTTCCGAAATTTCAGGGTGAGCATGCCGACCATGGCGCGCAATTCGTCCACGTTGTCGTACCGCAATTCCTCATATTCAATGCATAGGACGTTTTTGTAGCCACACACTTCGTCGTTGATGCGACTGCGACCGCGATTCGAGACGACGAAGAACACCTCGTCAAATTGCGCTATTAATTCGATTCAAAATCGAAAGAAACAGAGATATATAACAAAAGTTTGAGTAAACATGGAAACCATGGACATTGATCGACTATTCCAGCGTTAAACTCACGTCTGATGAGTTTGTACAAGCTCAATAGATCTACTTTGTTCGTCTTTGTCACGAGGTTCGAATTAATGACGACATCCAGACCAGATTGTTTGATTGGTTCATCAGGCCAGTCAAAGTTCATGAAAGCGATGTCCTTTTTGGGCTCAAACAGCCCCATGAGCCAATTGCTAGCGACGATCGACGCCACGTTGGCATTGGGATGAGACGCCTGTATCACATGAAAGCTCCCGTGCGGGAGCACCGACGGCCCTGCCGACGCCGGCTTTTCTTGCGGCCGTTTCAATGACTGTTCTTGTTGCGCACGAGACAGCCCATCCCCCTCGACTATTGCCCCGTCGAGCTGGCCCGTGATCTCCAGGTACGCCCTGTTCACCTCCCGGTGGTATACGGCCAGTATGGAGAGGAGTCGCTGGTGGCGGCTCCATCGGTTCATCAGCTCTAGTAGCATCTGGGACATCTCCGCGAGATTTTCCGGCAAGTACGGCCTTTCGGCCGAATTCCAATTTCTCGCCAGTAGGCGATGTTCCTCCTCGTCGTCGACGATGGATCGACGTTTCCTGACATCCCCCTCCGACTTCCGCGACGTAGGCGACGACGACGCAATTGTCGAATGCACCACCTCCCTCCAAACGCAAGGAACGTCCTCAATTTTCACCATCGACCTCGTGGCCTCACCAAGCGCCATGTCGATCACGTCCTCTGGACTGATATCTTTGCTACCACCCCTGCCGTCTCCTCCTCTCTTCACCCCTCCCCCCTTAAGGAAGACGTCGATGGGATGCTCACCGCTTTCGTCGTCGTCGTCGTCATCGTTGCCGCCGCCGCCCGCGACCCCGTCCTCCATGGACTTCATGGCCCAGTCCATGGCGTCTTGCCTAAGCCCCGCCGCGAGGAAATTCGCGAGTCGTACCGCCTCCCCCGGCCCCGACATCGGATCCACGAAAGTCTCGTACGAGAAGTAAAGTCGGGATCCCTCGTCCTTGGATGTGAACCTTTCCATCCAGAACGATACGAACCGACGGTATAGCATCATCTGGGAATTTAGCTGTTTATCGCGCCAATTCACCCACGCGTTGCGCGAGTCCGCCGAATATTGCGGAAGCGACGCAGAGCCGGTGGGCAGATGATTCCGTAGTTCGTATCTGGCGTTATACGGTGCGTAGTTAACGTTTTCCCATTTAGATGGATGATGGGGCGGAAAGGGACGCGGGAGGGGGGGGAGGAAGTCGCGTTCGAGACGACGAAATGGATGTTTTTTGTTAGGTATGAAAAGAATGCCGAACTAATTCGAAGAGAGAGAGAGAGAGAGAGAGAGTACAATGCAGTAAATAATAGCGAACATTCACTCACAATCGATCGAAGTAGCACGGCACGGCATGGAGGGGATTGCGCAATACCACGAACGCACGATGTATGTCGTCGTCCCACGACGCCAATTTTCCCGATGTGTGGGGCCACTGGGTCCTCACCGCCACTCCTCCAGCAGCCCTCTTCCCCCCCCGTCCTTTTCCCGCCCCTCCTTCCCCCCCCCCCGCTCGTCTCCGAGGCATCGGCCCCCCCCTCCCCCCCCCCCCGTCCCCCCCGCCGAACGACGATGCCTCAACGACCCTGAGTCCCGTCATACCCTCGACGAGGTATTTGGTAATCATTTTGTCCCCACTTCCCGGGAAGGATGCGGCGTAGGTCGACGAATGATGCATGTAGCCGCCTCGTTGATGTTGCTGCGTTTGCTTGGACCCCCCCCCCGCACCTCCCACGTCGGGAGTCGGGACACGGAAGCCCTCGGGACACTGGATTGATATCGCCGACAATGTCGACGACGACGACGACGACGAAGATGACGACGAAGATGACGACGATGGAGGATTCGGAGATGACAACAATAATGATCGCCCTCGTCCGTCCGCGGGACGCAATAGGGACGGCATGGTCGTGAGAAGATATTCCTCTTCCCCCTCCTTCTCCTCCCGATGGGGCATCGTCATTGATGGTCCATCGACAACGTCGGCATTGACATCGGTCTCGTCGTCGTCATTCCATCGAGATCCGCCGCTTTCGCCGCCGCCATTGACGATGGTCGCGGAGTAGATCGAGATGATCGATATCGACGTCGCGGCGACGGCGACGACGACGACGAAGACGAGGAGGAGGACCAAGTCGCGGAAGAAAGTGCGGCGCCTCGTCTTACCATGAACATCATCATCGTCAGCAACGGCGCCGCAATCGGTTCGTCGCCGCGGCGGCGGCGCGAATGGATCAGCGGGGGGAATGCTGGTCATCGGTGCGACGTTGTGGACACTGACTGCTTCATTGTGCTTGCATGCGACCAGTTGTTTTTTAGTAAGTACTATCGTAGGTACTTAACGACCAATTTTTTTTGCCATGGCATTTATTTTTTTTTGCGTCCATCAACCTCTCTGTTTTTAATTTTTTTTTGGAATTAATTTCGACATGACGAAGAGGGTCCTCTCTGCGTTAATTTTCATCGGCGCCGGCGTTGGCGTTGGCGGCATCGCCACGTCGTCGTCGTCGTCGTCGTCGTCGCGGACGCCGTCGTTCTCCGCGTACTCGTCCCCCTCGCTGCTCTCGCTAGCCCCGTCGTCGACGACGACGCGAGGATGGCGGCGGTGGCAACGTGGAGGGACGATGACGACGACTGCGATGGCCGAGGAGGGCACTGCCATGATGATTGCGAATGACGATAACGATGATCGTCGTCGAAAGGGTCCGCCGGGCCGCGCCTTGCTCCGCGCATTATCCCGCGCTGGCAATCGCATCATCGGCGGGACGGGGATGGGGTGGGACGAGACGATCGGCGACCACGGCACGATGACGACGTCCGGCAAAACGCCGAAGAAGTCGAAAAAGACAGCGACGATGAATGATGTGGCGAAGACGTCGTCGTCGTCGTATTTCGGACGATGCATCCTCCCGAGGCGCGGTCCGATATTGGCCCTCCTCACGGTCCTCCTAGTCCACGTCGTCGCGTCGTTTTCGTCGTCATCCCACGCCGGCGTCGGCGTCGGCGGCGGCATCGTGGGGAATAATATCCTCCTCCCGCTCGCGCATGCGTCGGTGGGGGGGGGCATGCCCAAGCGCAATCCCGATGCCCCGATCATTCCACTGACCACGAACGAGCTCGTGTCGAAGCTGTCGTTGTGGTTGGGCATATTCACCGCCCTCGCCCTGTTGCACGCCGCGGAAATCGCGATCACGACGTTGTATCCGTGGAAGGTGCGCGAATTCGCCGAGGAGGAGGAGAAGTTATTGGGAAATGATGGTCTATCGTCCGAAATGGGCAGGAAGGGACGCAAGAGGAGGAGGGGGACGTTCCAAACGTTGAACGAGGATATCACGCGCGTACTAACGACCATACTCGTCACGTCCACGGCGTGTTCCATATACGCGACGACCTTATTCACCCACCTGGCCGATCACATCTTCGGCGCCGCCATTGCCGAGAAGTGGAGCGCGATCTTCCTGACGGCCATAACGTTATTCTTCGTGGAGCTATTGCCGAAGAACATTGGCGTCATCAACGCCGAGAGGGTCGCGCGACTTATGGTACCCCCGATCAACGTATTAGCGAACGCCGTCGGACCGTTCGGGTATGCACTGAGCTACCTCGCGAAGGCGACGTTACGGCTCTTCGGGGTCAAGGCGAAGGAGGAAACGGGCGTGTCCGATTCGGAATTGCGCCTCATCGTCACCGGAGCGCGCGATTCCGGTACCATAGATCACTCCGAGCAGGAGATGATCAAGGGCGTGTTGAACCTGCAGGATCGGAAGGTGCGCGAGATCATGAAACCGCGCGTCGAGGTCGTGGCGGTACCGCGCACGATGTCCGTCGCGAGCGTGTTGGGCGTGGTGAGGGAGAGCGGATACAGTCGCATACCAGTCTATCAGGGCGAGATCGATAACATCGTGGGCATCGTACTCGCGAAGAGCGTGTTGGATTTCTTCGTCAAGGGCGTGCTCGTGGATGGGGAGTACCGTCGACCCCCGACATCGAGTGGGGACACGTCGTCGATGGTCATATCGAAGGGAGAGGAGGAGGAGGAGGAAGAGGAGGAGGAGGACAAGGACGACGTGGACGGCATTGTGGACGGGGAGTGGGAAGACGTGGAGGCCGACAGTAGGCTGCATCAGAAACAACAGCAGCACTCCTCCTCCTCCTCCTCCCAGGAGGATATTGGCAAATTGTCCTTCATCGATCCGCCCACTGGACAGACCAAGGACGGTTACGTCCGATCCTTGACCGGATCGCAATTGGCGTCGAGGATGGAGACGACTATCGACGACGCCGGTTTGATCGAATCGTGCTACTTCGTCCCGGAGACTGCAAACGGTTGGAGCGTCCTGCAGGAGATGCGTAGGAGGAGGGTGCACATGGCCGTGGTCGTGGACGAGTACGGTGGCACTGAGGGGTTGGTATCGTTGGAGGACATTGTGGAAGAAGTCGTCGGCGAAATTTATGATGAGGACGACGAGGAAGATTTCGTGTTTGCCGAAGATTCCATCATATTCCAGGAAGATGGCACCTTTCTGATTCGCGGCGACGCCGACCTGGAAGACGTCGACGCCGTCCTCGGCCTTAGTCTCGACGAGGAGGAGGTATTGAAGGAGTACGGCACGCTCAGTGGCTTTCTCTGCTTCTGCGCCGGGGAAATCCCACGCGTTGGAGACTTCGTGATGAGCCGCGGTTGGAAATTCGAGGTGGCCGACGGTGACGAGAAGCGGGTGTTCCAAGTCCGGGTGGAGAGGTTGCTGGGGTTCTTCGATGGCGAGGACGGCGACGACGGGGACGAGAATCTGATCCGCGGCTTCTTCAGTAGGAAGAACGCCATGGCGGATAGCGACGCGACAATAATGCCGGTGGCGGCCGAGATGGAAGTCATCGGCAGCAGTGAGACCGTCGGCGTGGGGATCGGGGGGGCATCGGTGGAGTTGGCCGTTCCAGAAGACATGAGCCTCGCCGAGGCTGTGTCCCGACAGGCTCGGATAGCGAACATGAACGAGGCCAGCCGCATCGAGAGGCTGGTGGAGCAGAACGCGATGAAGGCGGCCGCCGTAAAAGAAATCGTCGCCGAAAAGTTGAGCAGCTGAAAAATGAATATTGATATAATGAATGCACAGATAACAGAATGGGCATCGCATGATATTAGATCAAACTTCTACCGCAACATTTGCCGTAGAATTAGCCCACTTACATGCTGTGTAAGATATAATAGTTCTTGGCATATAAGCCTAACATCAGCGCGTCGAAATATTTCATGAGAGGGAAACATCGATTCCCCGTTAAGTACAACACATCGAGTTCCCCTTCACTTCTCGATGGGGAGCAAATTGAGATGAGCTATTCATCGCAGAGGGGGTAAAAACTCTTTCAGGTCGCTTCATAAGTTGGGCACAATGACCTTTTAGCTCTGCCTAAGAAAACTGTATATCTGATATTGATAGACGTATTGTTTAACAAATGTTGGTTACTTCTTTCATTCGTCATCAGCCTACTGGTTTGTCGAAATAATTTATCAAATGAAGAATGGACAGTTCGGCTCGGTTACAAACAGTAAAGGTGAAGACGAGGAGACATGGCATCGCGAGATCCGCCAACACACCCCATTTTTCATGTATTCTATTCCATCATCATTTCTTCCCCTTTCCTTTCTTCTCCCCCTTCGTCGCTTCCATCGGTCCCCTCTCGAAGGGCAAGAAGTCGATTCCGCCCATGAACGGGACCAGAACCTCCGGAATCCTGACACCGTTCTCCTCCTGGTAATTCTCCAATAGGCAGCATATCCCACGCCCGGTGGCGCACAAGGTCGCGTTGAGAAAGTGCACGTACGACGCCGTCTCCTTCAGCATTTCCTCCTTGGACTTCTGTCCGGAGGGGGTTGCGGTCTTTTTCTGTCCGCACCTAGCCCCGACGCCACGCGATTGGAAGTCGGTGCAATTTGAGCAGCTAACTAGCTCCCGGTATGCGTTCTGACCGGGGAACCAAGCCTCGAGGTCGTACTTCTTTACGGCCGCGTCGTTGAGTGCGCCTGACACGATGCAAACTACGCGGTAGGGGAAACCGAGGCTCTCGTAGAACTCCTTGGCGGCGTCAATCATGCGCGTCTGCTCCCTGGAACTCTCCTCGAAGTCGTCCACGACAACGCAGAATTGCTCTATCTTCTCAAACTGATGTACGCGGAAGATCCCGCGTATGTCCCGTCCGCTGGATCCCGCCTCCTTACGAAAGCACGTCGATATTCCTGCATATCGGAAGGGTAGCTGCTTGTCGTCGATCCACTCGTTGCGGTGATAACCGCATATCGGCTGCTCGCTCGTGGCGATGAGGTATGTCTCTGTATTACCGTCCGGATCGTCCGTCTTTCCCGAAACCTTATATAGTTGCTCGTCGAAGTCCTCGAGCTGAGCGATGCCCGCCATGATCTCCTTCTTCATGAAGTACGGTGGCTGCAGTACCTGATAGCCGCGCTTGCGCAGGAAGGCGATGCCGTAATTGATGAGGGCCTGATTGAGTAGGACGCCGGCGTTCTTAAGGAAGTATCCCCTGTGTCCGGCCACGGCCTGACCCCTAACCGGCTCATACCCGTCGATTCGCCACAAAAGGTCGTCGTGAGTTAGGGGCTTCGTCATTGGGAGCGTGTACACGAGCTTGGAGATTGGCGATGGCAACAGCGGCTTCATGCCATCTGCGCTCTCGGCCTCGAGTGGCTCCGGATATAGCGCCACTACGAGGTTATCGGCATCCTCATCGTCGCTTATTGGAACCTCCGGATCAACGACGTTGCCGATGCGATTAAGTAGCTCGTCCCTCTCCTCGGCGATGATTGGTAGATTCGCCTCCATCGCGTCGATCTCGTCCTTGATGGCCTTCATCTGCGCCACCTCCTCGTCGCACGACTCGCCCGACTTCTTCTTCGGCGCGATGACGTCGCGCTGGAGCTTGTTGACGGAGGTGCGCAGGGCATCGATCTGTCCACGGAGGTCGCGCCACGCTTCGTCCTTGGCCAGGACCTGGTCCACTGTACGCGATACATGGCGAATTATATGTATAATCGCAATATATTCCAAGAGTCGAATGGAAAAAAAGAACGACAAACGAGTTCGACCGGATGGGAGGTGGTGGGGGGGGTGTTTTTCGACATGAATAGCAACAATAATGTCGAGAGAGAAAAAAAGGGCCCAACAGTGCGAGTGGCCCAAGGGAGCAAATGTAAGAACGAGGCAGAGGGAGTGGGTGAGGAGGAGAGGAATGACGGGAGGAATCAGTTGTTTGTTTCCGGGCTCGGGGAAATAATTATCCTCGGCTAGAAAACACACGTACGACATAACATGAAAAGAAATCTTCATTCGTCAATCCATCGAACCGAACCGATAGAATCATTTCCCCTCTTCCCGCACACAAAATGAAAATGACGCTTATTCAAGCGGGTAGGGGGGGGGGGGGGGGAGGGGGGGGAAGGTCGTTCGAATTCGCAATATTATATATTCGATCTCGACACTGGACCCGGAACGCCCCACATCCTTAAAAAAAAAAAAAAGCGCACCGATGGTCGGGTCCTTGTACCTCTGGGTCATGTAGAGGCGGTATGCGTCCGGATCGCCACCCTTGTAGGTGCGGAGGGAGTTAATGTCGATGGGCATGATGCGACTTTGCGATTAATGAGATCGCGCCCACGCCCCCTATCTTCAGTCCTCTGAGATATCTTTGTGAGATTAGATCGATGGCCGCGTCGGGTTCGTTGGTATGGTGGTTAGTAGAAGATACTACTATGAGAGTGTGGCTTTTTTGTGGGGGGGGTTGTGTGTGTGTGGATAGAATTGAAAGACATCGCTATGGGTTCCTATGTGCGTATTGAGAAACGATGAATGGTAGTGATGGTGAAAATGATGAAAAAATACTTAAGTACTAGGTAGTAGGTAGGTCTCTCTAGGCATCGTACTTAACTACCATTTCATAGATCGAATTTCACCCCCGATAGCTTCTCCGATACGGACCAAAGTTTCTCGGCCATGTTTTCATCGGTGGCGAACGCCTTCAGGGGAGTGACCTTCCCGTCCGAGAAGTACGAACCTCCATCCTTGGGTCCAACGTCAGCCGACGCCGCAAGGTACACCTGTGTCGACGCCCCCTCCTGCACGGTCTTCACGAACTTCGCCAGGCCTTCCATCAAGAATCTGTCGGTCCAACTCGAGAATCCTCCCTCTTTCATTTTTTGAAATTTCTCCTCCCCGATGAGGTATCGTGCCAGGTCCGTCTGGACCGCACCTGGATGCAATGAGAAGACGCTCAGGCCCGACCAATCGCTCGACTTTCTCGCACGCCTCTGCAGCTCGCTAGCGAAGAGGATGTTCTCAAGCTTCGACTGTCCATACGATGACCACGGACCATACTCTCTCTCGCCGTTGAGGTTGTCCAACTCGAGACCGCGGGCCGATGCGAATTGGTGAGCCATCGACGAGACGTTGATGATGCGCGCGTTCGGGGATAGTAACGGCATTAGAATCGACGTCAGTGCAAAGTGACCGAGGTGATTCGTCTGGAATGTCGTTTCGTATCCGTCCTTCGTCAGCCTCCTATCGGGTATGGCCATGACGCCCGCGTTGTTCATTAATACGTCAATCTTGACATCCTTTCCGATGACGTTCATCAAGCGTTCCTTGAATGCCTTGACGTTCGACATGTCGCACAGGTCCAAGTATGCCACATCGACCCTACCCACGAAGGTCGGGTCGGTCGCCCTAAGTCCGCTCAGGTACTCGGCGACCTCTTCTAATGCCCTGGCCCCCCTGGCCTCGTCCCTGCTCGTGAATACGACCCATGCGCCCGCCTCGGCAAGACGCTTCGTCGATTCGAGTCCTAATCCCGCGTTGCCCCCCGTGATGAGAACCACCTTCCCGTCCATGGAGTGGGGGGCGGGCTTGTATATCTTGGAGTATGGCACGGAAGCGATCGGAGAGTCGTCGTCGGGGGTGGAGGTGGACGCGGCGGCATCGTTGGTCACGTCTATCGACGACGGCGATGTCGGCGCCGCCAACGACGAAGATGTGGTGAGAGCGAGGAGGGAGATCGACGCGGCCTTGGAGGATGCCGATCGGAGGAAATCCCGTCGACGAAGAGACGACGAATCATCATTGTCGGGACTACCATCTTCGTTGTATGCCGCCGCCATCAATCCAGACGATGACGACGACGACGACGACAGCATTCGTCGATCCTTCATGAGAAATGGCGATAGGGAAGAAGTGGGAAATGTCCACGCGGCGGCGATGCCGCTGGCGAGCGCCAGAGATAGGACTGCATCCTTCATCGATCGGGACTTCGTCATGTTGCAAAGATTCTCCTCGGATTCTACAACCCAAATGTGATAGTAATTACTATATTACACTCAGAGTAAAATCAATTAAAGGCAGTCGCTTGAGGGTAAATACATAAAGTAGTTGCGAAAGGCTGCTGGTGATGACTCAGTGTAAGGCACACAGAGTCAGGTGCGAAGACTCTACCATTATAATAATTGTACCTTCGCATATTTTATGGTATCGTACCTCATATGTTCGCAAAAAGTACGACGCTGTGTACGACTTCATCTACGGGGTTTAGCCAAAATGTAGGAGAGAGCACAGGAAAAATTAACATCTACTATATTAATTGTCTCAATAAATAACATCTGTTTTATTCTATGAAATGAAATCCCCCCGCCCTTTCCCCCTTCCCCCTCACAAATCATTGTAATCCTCGTCGCCTACTTCTTCGATTCGGCCCTCCCAAGGTGCTTTCCTTTCCTCCATACTCTCGTCCGAATTATCAACACCAGCCACGAGGATCCTGACCCTGCGCCTCTTGCTGTCACCCCTGCTAGTCGCCACTACGATGATGATGAATGACAATGATGACGACGATGACGATGACGACGATGACGACGATGATGATGATGATGACGACGACGACGACAACAACAACGACGACGACGACGACGACGATGACGATTATGGCGGGCCTG
>JALLPB010000531.1:0-37783 GCA_036939975.1 Cyclostephanos tholiformis | reverse complement strand
AGCTAGAGTAAAATTTTTGTAAATACTACCTTGGTTGCATTTTGTACATAACCCGAACATAAATACATAAATAATACATTGAAGACAGCTGCACCGAAGCGCATCCTCGTAGACAACGATATGTAGGAACAAATAGTCATGGTGGACAGGTGAACACGCACTTGAATTTTGACACAGCGAAGAACAACCACTCCTCCTGGGAGGTCGTCCTCCTCTATCACTCTCTCTGTTGTTGATGGAATATTGAATAGTACCATATTATATTTTTTTATTCCAACGCCCTTCTCCTAGCCTCCCTGCCACAACATTCCTCCTCCCTTGGTCCTGACCCCACCCGCAAATCAAATTCCCAACTCAAATAAAAATATGACCCGCACCGCCCACCTCGCATTGGCATTCGCCGCTGTCCTCGGATCGACGTCCGCATTCGCCCCCAAGGCCGTCAATGCCGCCACGTCGAACTGCGCCACGGCCACGACGACGTCGACGTCGACATTCCTCGTCCCCGAACAGGGAAGACAGCTCGTTGCATTTTCGCAGGATTATTTCTCCAAGAAAGCGAAGGAGAGCGCAGGGAAAGCGTCGATTCTCGCCTCCCCCCGGTCATCGTCATCGTCCCAGCAGCAGGGACTCGGGGTGGCATCTGCGGCCAAGAGCGTCTTAACCCGCCTCCTAGGACATGACATGTCATGGTCTACGCGAAATAACGGTCGAAGCCTCGAGGAGGAATTAATGAACGCGTATCCGAAGGATACCGTCTGTCACTCCGAGGACGAGGTGCTCTTTCATCAAATTGTGGACTAGGAGATCGATCCTCGCTGCCTTTTCGCTCCTCATTCGAGCATTGTAAATCTTTCATTCGCGATGGACGGAAGAAGATCTGTGGTGTGCTCTCCGAAGCGCGCTCTCCCTACCGTGGCAATCATCATGACCCCGTCGATTGCGGTTTGCTGAAAGATGAATTATGCACTAGTATGTCGGTCCCGAGGCGTCGAGTAAATCCAAGACCTATTACTATTTCCATGTATACTAAAGTAGAGCTGAGATGTAACATTTCTATCCAATTTCCTCTATAACTGTCATCTCCATCTACGAGTTGCGAACCAGCTAAAATGGTTATAAGCTCAGTTCTCATTTGTCAAGCGCCATATAATTTTGTTGTGTGCACCAAAGTTGAGGGCACAGAAGTTATTGCGTTTCGCTACTTACAGATAAAGAAGGAGCCTACCGGGTTCAATACGGTGTAGCAATATGTCTATAAATTTTTTTGATGAACATTCTTCAGTTCACTACAATCGTTAGAGATAATCTTGACATACCATTCCTCTTCCCTCTTAGCTGAATTCACACTTCCTTTCCCTCCACAGTCATTACAGGGCAATCAACTGTCAAAAACTTAATTGCATTTTTTTGCTTAGCCATTGATAGCAAAGAGCCCTCCAGCATTCTTTTACACCAAATACACTGTGATCAAAATTGAACTTTTTGATGGTGTTAAGATAAATGGGTCGCCGAGTCAATAATTTCATTCGGCGGGAGCATCCGCCTTCAAAGATTTGATCATGACAGATACGTCCTGAACTTCGATCTCGGAAATTTTGAACAGTTCAAGCGCACGCTGTACAGATTTTGGACTTACAAAGCGCACGAAACCTAACAGAAAGACGTTGACATCGGAAACGCGACATGATCATGATGAGAATGTTTGTGCCTAAATGTGTAGAGGTTGGATAGTTTCCATCACGAAAGGAACTAACTCACCGAACCCCCTATTGCACGGCGCAATAGCGGCCGCTTCGATGTCCCCGAATGATTTGAACGCATCCATTAAATACTTTCGGCCTAACGATATGTCATTGATTTTCCTCATGCCGTGTACCAGAAGGACGTTATTCGGGATATCCTTCTCAAGTTGTAAGCCCAGCATCGCGGCGCAGCAGTGTATTGCAAGAGTACCAGTCGACGGACTCGCCATTCCCCTTCGGACGGTGAGCACCATTCTGTTCAGTAATTCTTGAAAGAATAAGTTCCTGGACGAGGGAGTTTTTTTTTGTTTTTCCCGAAACAAGTAGAATGGTCAAGTCGAATTCATGACGATGTAAGAGCGCGAAGATGGGCAAGACTAACGGGAGGGGGGGATAAAGAGTTGAGAAACTAACCTCTCATCCAGCGTCGTGAGCTCGTTCTTCCTCAGCCAGTCATTCGTCTCGCATAGCGCGTTCGCCTCGATGCTTTCCGGGTCTTCTGCCTCGCCCCAACTAGGGTGCATGTCCGCGTCCTCGTCGTCCATCAACGCGCGAGTCATGGCGAGACTCATCATGCCCTCGGCGCCATATACCGACTCCTCGACGCCGTTCCTCATGTGCTCTAGGTCCTCGTTCTTGTACTGGTCGAATTCGTCCTGTAGCGCGTCCACCCGCACGCCGCCACGTCCTCCCATTCTCTCTTGGTAATCGTCCCCGTTCGACGAGAGGGACCCCCCCCCCTCGCTCACCATCGATGGGTTCGAGAGGGGACTGGAAAAATGGACGTCGTCCACGCCCCGGTGGCGTACCCAATCGTTCGAAACGTTGCTGATCGCACGTAGCTCCTCGTCGTCCTCGGACGACGTTCGACGCACATCCCCGTCGACGTCGTACGTGGCATCGTCGATCTCGGTCCCCTCCTCCTCCTCCCAGGACGGGACCGCCCGATCGACGACGTTGGAAGTAACACCCCCCGTCCCCTCATTGTTCCGACGCTTCCTCCGTTGCACGTACAGGTACCCTATCGCGAACAGCACCACCGCGCCCGCGAACGTAAGTCCCGCCGCCAACCCGACGACGAAGCTCGGCGGATCGCTTATGAGGCCCGCGCTCGACTCGATCGGCCTCGACGTGGTTGGACTCGACGTCGTAGGCGTCGGACTTGGCGCTATCGTCGGATCCGGATTGTAAACGATCACCTCCATCGCGGCCACGACCGGGAGGAACCGCTCTTGCATGTCGATCGTGACGTTTTCCAGGTTCGATACGATGTAATCCGAGAATAGGAAGGGATAGTTCGATATATCGATGCCGTATCGCGTCTCGTACGTCATGGTGAAGGACATGACGATGAGGTTGCGCGTGGTCACGTCCTCGACGAGGTCACGACCGGGACGGCGCGTCGTCCACCCTAGTTTTTGAACACCGCCGCCGCCGTCGTCGTCGTCGATGATGCCGTCATACCGATCGCCATCGTCGGTCCACCATCCGAACAGCAAAGGCCGACGACGCATCGTCCTCCGAAGGAACCCCCCCGACGACCACCACGACCCCCTCGCGATCCTCCTACTCCTCCTATCCCGTCCCCCCTCCCCTCCTCCGTCGGGGTTACCCCCCGCCACCTCCTGATCGGTGATGTTGCATATCGTAACTATCTGAGGCTCGGTGTAGTAATGCCCTATCTTCGACGTGTAGCTCTGCATCAGGAGCTGATATATCTCCATCTGCACTCCATCGAATGGCTCGGCCGTCTCGACCTCGATGTTCTGGATGCACCGTCTCGTCACGGTCGATATCCCTAGGGTCGAGGGCGAGGTCGAGGGTGACGGCATCATCGGCGCGACGCTCGGCGAGTACGAGGGGGGGGAGGTGGGACTCGGAGGCGGCGACGGGGGATGGGGAAGGGTGGTCGTCGTAGTAATCGTAGTCGTCGGGGAGGGAGGGTGGGATAGGTCCGATCCAGAGGATATCGTCATCGGGGCGTAGGATATCGGAACGAGGGGGGCGAGCGTTGTCATTGACGTGGGGATGAGCGCCGTAGTCTCCTGGGCGTTCGCGCGAACGATCGACAGGATGACGATGACGGCGGCGGCGGCGGCGGAGGCGTCGGCTAAAATAGTAGGCATCGTAGTCGGCCCCGAGGATCCGCGCCGCGAACGATCGACCGCGAACATGATATGGATGACGAGTTATTAGCGAGGTCGGTTTGACAAACTCGCTCGTCGCTGCCTCTTGATGTAAAGTCACGTCCGGCGACTCGTTGAGGTGCACATCAGCGACGACATTGGACATGGGACATGGGTCTGAGATATTATTTTATCGTTTCTCGACGACTTGTTTGTTGTGCTTGCTCTGATAGGCTCTGATCTTGGGAGAGAGGGAGGCAGGGGAGATTGAAAAGCGAAACGAACGCGAAACGCACGATTTGTTTCGTTCCCGCTCGAATGTACTAGAAAATCTTACTTTTTCGTAACGCTCCGCATGGCCAACGACGCTCGTATTTTGTCATCGAGTCCCACCCCCACAATAGATAGTCATCGAGCCACGTTGGTGATGTGGGGCAACAAATGCAATAGGAGAGATTGTGCTGTTTTTGTCGTTGAGGGGAGGGGGGGAGGGGGGAGATACGTTTTTGTTTGTCGTTGTCAACAAGCTACGTTAGTGATGATGTGGGGGCGGGAGGGGGGCATGGGGGACAATGGCAAAGATTGCGGTAGGGAGGCTGCGTAGTTCTCATTGTCATCATCTTCATTGCAGTCATCAGTATCATCGTTGTCATCACCATTGTCATTGTCCTCATTGCTGTTGTTGTTATTGTTGTCGTGGTTGTAGTTGCCATCGTCATCATCGTCATCATCGTCATCTTGGTTGTGAATTCCGAGCGGAATTCCGGAGAATTCCGGAGAATTTCCGATTCCGGACCCTTTTTCGACCCAATTTCTTCCGATTCTGATTCTGGTTCCGAACGGAAATGGCGTTCCTTCCACGTTCGCGCCTTTTTTATTTGCTAATTAATTGCCTTCCCGCCACAAATTTTTGCGCGATTTTCCGACGAAAATTACCGGAATTCCGGAATCGGAAGTGGAAATTCCGATTCCGGACCTCCCAGCGAGGGGTGTGATTCCAGCGGAATTCACAACCAAGCAAATATATGCAAGGCATTTGGGAACATTCATATGCTGTGGATAGACAGTGGGATCCATAATCATGACATTGCCACCACAAGTTTGTGCCACAGCATTTTGGAAATTTACATTAATCCTGGGTTACTGTGGGACTACAAAAGACGTCAACTTGCAATGGTTGAGGCTCCAGACCCACTTGAATCTAATAGGTTACTGCACTGCTACTACAAAAGCAGTGGTTAAGGCTCCAGATCCAAATGAAATGGTTTCCACATCCACTTCAGCCATATTCACATGAGACAACTTATCTAAACCTGCAAACCAATCTCATAGGGACATGGGTCAACTAAACTACTGACCAACAACCTACAGGCAGATACACACTCTGACAACTCTTTGTTTGAAAAGAAGGCAATTTGATAGTACCATGATCTCGTCCTCAACCAAGAGCTGTAGCTTGATGATATGATAGGTAGGCTTTGATAATGGGTTATTGACAGCATATGGGATGTGCCCCACGTGTGAACTCTTGGTACAAAGAGACGAACTCTCTACAAAATCCCAACCTACTTCCTGCAATCCTCATCGACTGAATTGTGGGATATGGTGGACTGTTAAGAAATGAATTTTGTCCAGTGAAGATAAAATCCTTATATCATCCTCGCTAGGGAGCAGTATGATTATGCACATGAACCGGGAGGAAGGACAAATTACAAATAACGAAACGAAGGGCCCATTCCTCTCTCTTTGTGTGCATGTACTACTAACCCTAACTCTCTTCCCTCCTCCTCTTAAAATAGTGACTTAAGGCCCTCGCAATGACAAAAACAGCGAACGACCGACAAAATCACAATTTCTGATGCACGAACATGTCCCCCACAATCACCGGATCCCCCTTGGTAATCACGCTCACTCGTAAACTCCCCTTACCGAAATCCTCGAGGTATAGTTGCTCGTATTCGTTCCTTGGGGCCGATTGCGCCTCGGCGGATCGGGCGTTGACCTTACGAAAGTCGGCGTCGGATTCCGATTCGACGATGGTGCGCTTCTCTTCCCCCCCCCTCCCCCCTAAGGGGTTCGTCCCGAGCTGCAGCCGAAAGGGCGGATATATGATCAGCGTTGTTGGGATAGACGAGGGCGTCGACGCCGACGTCTTCGTCGATGTCGTGGCGACGACGCCCGACGATAGCCAAAGTTCCGATTCCTTTCCGAAGATAGCGCTTACGACGCCACCCGTCAGTCCCTGAGCGGCCCGTCCCTCGCCCACCTCCTTAACCGCGACCGATCCGAAATACTGATACGAGTCAGGACGCAATGGATATGGCAGATTAAGCAACGGGGAGAAGTCGGACTTGTTGTACCATAGCAACTTCCACGATCCATCGAGGGCCGATTCGTAGGAGGAGGAGGTCTTTAGGAAGGGACCGAAGGGCACGAGTTCGTCGATGGCATGCCCGACGACGTCGTCGCTCGATTTCGAGGAGATGGCGCGTAGCAGCGCATCCCGTCGCTCCACGAACGACGACGACGACGACGACGACGACGACGAGGAGGAGGTGGCGTAGGCGGAGGCCGTGGAGGATGATGACGCTGGAACGGAGACCACCCTCGCCGATGCGATCGGGGGACGACAGACGGTCGTCGCGACGACGGCGGAGGAAGAGGAGATGGCCCGGCCAAGGAGACGCCGGCGCGAGATGGCCATCGTCGCGACGGCCTCGTCGTCATCGGCATCATCGACATCATCGGCATCATCATCCGGACACACACGGCCGGCGAACCTCGTCGCTCGTGTCATTGTATTCCATTTTTCGGCGAAGCAGCTGATGCCATAGCTCCTCGGCGGAAAGAGGCCGAAACCGTCGGCCGATATCAGTCGATCGACGAGGATGATGGCAAGGACGACTCTCGTCATTTTTTTATCTGCCTAGGTAGGTATGATGGTATGATAGGTAGTATTAGTAGGTAGTATCATACAATCATTGTCCACTTTATTTACTTTTTTTTAAGTACATACCTCTCGACTGAATTTACCTATGTACCTACCTAGAGACTACTAAAATAGGTACTATCGTGTATTATATATAGGTACACCATAAGATACTGTTGATCATAACAACAACACAACGTGTGTCTTGGGGCCGATAACTATAATAGACAGACATCAATATTATCCATGAAGGACAACGCGCAAAGCTGATCGGAGGCGTGCATCAGGGGGGGGGGATAAAAACTTTCCCGTCGCCAAACAAGGCGTGAGCTGCCTCCGCGCAAGTCGTGGTGATTTTGACAACGGACGTGATATCGGGATTGACACAGTGAGAGGGTGGTCGTCATTTTATTCGGCTCACCAAATTTGCCGGTCAGCGCCAACAATACATAAAATTATTTTTGTAAGGTGAGTCGAATGAGTTTGGATTGGCGGCGTAAATTTAATTGAGTTGCCTTGTTCTCTTTCGCGTTTCAAACTTGCCCCCTCCCCCCACCCCCACCCCCACCCCTATTTTGCCTTCCTTACGGATATTATCTGCCTGTCCCTTTTTATTTAAATCAGCTGAGGGCTTTATAGTGAAAGAGATGATGCGAAAATGCGGACATCTCAATAATAAATAAGCATATCCCGACAACCGATACACAAGAAAAACGCTGAATAATAATAATTGAGGAATACAAACGTACAAGCCAAGCTATGAATCATCATGCCAGTTATAATCGTCACTACAACCACAAATCTAAACCATCCAATATTCCTGCCATCTCCCAAATAGACGTTGAGGGAACATTGCGCGCGGCAATATCCCGTCATTTTCAGCAAAGCAACGGCAACAATAATATCGACAAAATCCCATCCTCCAATATCGTAGCGTTTTCTCCGGGGAAGCAATGGTACGACAAATTACCACTAGAAGAACAGCGGCAAATAAATGTGGGAATTGAAGCATTATTGTACGCGGGATGCATGGCGGCGGCAAAGAGGACGTTCGACACTGTCGTCAGACAAGATATGGCGAACAACTATGACGGCGATGGCGACGAGGGTTTAGATTTTGCCATGGGTCATTGTGATGGAGGTAATGATCATGATGATGAGGGCGGGATCGCCCCGTGGCAGCAGTCCAACAATGCTGGCAGTAACGGAAAGTTTCACAACTATCAGCAACATCGTCAACAGAACCACAATCTCGACTCTTCGAAAAAAAATTATGATACGAAAGATGGATGGAATGGTCACCATAGAGGAGGAGGAACTGTTGGCGATACAGGAGGAGGAGGAGGAGGAGGAGGAGGACGCGGTTTGACGACGACGATGAGTGGATGCAGCGTGGGAGCTGGCAATGGCATGTTGATGAACAGCAATAGTGTCAATATGATGATGCCCCCCCCCCCTCCAAGTTATTATCCAATGCACCCGTATCAAAATTACTCACAACAACCTCATCATCATCTTCCACTTCATTCCGGTCTGTCCCATCATTCATATGGCATACCTCCACCTCCGCCACCTCCTCCTCCACGTCTTCATGTCGGCGTTTCTCAGATTCATGGTATGGGACCATCACCAGTCGTTGTACTTCATCCTCCGGTGTTTCCGCCCCCCCCCCCCCCCCCCCCCCCCCCCCCCCCCCCCCCCCCCCCCCCCCCCCTNGTGCTTCCTCCCCCGGTGTTTCCCCCCCCCCCCCCCCCCCCCCCCCCACCACCACCTCCTCCACTTAGGTCATCTGGTGGAAGCAGCAGCAATTACTATGACGGAGGTAGCAGATATGTTACAAGCGAAAAGTTCTTAGATCGACATCAACGCCAACATAGACAGCACCAGGGTGATGATGAATGGGGAGGAGACATGCATTCACGAATAGGAGCAGATCGAGATAAACTAACGTTTGCTCCAGCAGCAACTGCAGCATCCGGGCGAGATTGGGAGAGAGGCAGAGAACGTAATAATGCCATCATGCCAGGCAGGGATGATGATCATCACAGTGCTGGACGAAACAATTCCAACAATGGCAGACATCACTCCTCCTCATCGTCACGACGTGAAGATAGAGAACGCCGAGGAGGCAGTAGCCGTAGTCGATCTCGCAGTATTCGTCGACGACGGGGCAGTGACGAGGATGATGATGAGAGCAATCGTCGCCGTAGCAGCAAGCGTGGCAGAGGTGGCAGCAGCGATCATAGATCCTACAGTCGAGATCGTGAACAAGGTAGAGATCGTGATAGAGATCGAGATTGTGATCAAGTCGAGGGTGATAGGGATAGGGAAAGGAGGAGGAACGGTCGTTCTTCGCATTACAATAACAGCCGATCGCGATCGCGCAGTGGCAACCGTGATCGCTACCGAGATGACAGTAAAAGGAAGAGCGGGGGGAGAGGAGGCAGAGATGATGATGATGACTCTACTCGGATTCATCGAAAGCACCAAATTGAAGGTAGGGAAGAGAAGCAAAAACGGCGACGCAGCAAAAGTCGCAGCCATTCAAGGAGCAGGAGTCATGGACGTGGACGTGGACGTGGTCAATCGTCCACTCAACACAAGAGGAGAAGCTATTCGAGGGATCGTCATGATGTTGGTGATAATGCAAAGGTCGTTTATAGCAACAGGAGTCTACAGCATCTTTCGTCTAGTGATCGTGGTGGAGGCGAAGTAAGAGATCGAAGCAGCAGTAGAAGAAGTGCCACTGATCTCGCCCTAAGTCCAGACAACAGCAATCTGGTGGTTGGGATGGGTGGAGGAGGCGACAGCAGAAAAAGCACAAAACGCCATCACAGAAGTGACGTTGGTGGTAGCAAACATTACCATTCGTCGAGATCTAGACGTTCCGAATCGCGATCAAATGAGCGCCATGAACGTGATCGCGAACGTGATCGTTCCCACCGTGATGCTTCTCGACAACAAAACGGCTTTAGCAACAGCAAAAATTACGAGAATCGTGAACGCAAGCTTGAGAGTAATGGTGGTGTCGACGGGATCAACCGAAATTACATCAAAAGTAATAGCAATGAGATCATTCAAGGATTATCAAATGGCGATGGCGTTGCTGTTGACGAGAATGGTAGGAACAATGACAACAACAGCGGCAGCAGAAAAAAGAATACTGCCGGTGCTGGCAATAGTAGCGGAGACAAGACCAGCACCAACAGATGTGATTCTCCGATATCGCAAGATAGAAAACGACGTCGAATTAGAAATAGAAACAGAAACCATCGAAATTCCTAATGTGGAATAATTTAGTGGGGCAGTGGGCAAGGGTGAATAATATTGGGGCCTACAATGTTGAAAGGGGGTGGGGGAGGGTTGAGAAAATTGAAGCTTCAATTCTACTCGATAAAAACTGAAGCAAATTTGAGAAATGAGATCTCTGTGACTCGTTATTACCTAAATATTTCTTAACTCTCAATTATTATGCTCATAATTACTATCATGTTTTCAAGATCAAAATCTATCCCCACACTGAGGACGGCGAATCGGAGGTTTGGACTAGCTCTGCAGTCATGGTACGAAGATGAATATTTTTGCACCGAAATGTGGCATGCAGACGCCACTGAACCCTCAGAAGGTCATCTGTGGTCGAATAGAGTCTTGTTGCTTATACCATTTAAACTGTCAATCTGTCCTCTTGAAGAAATAACATCATCAATGAAGGTTTTGATCGCCGGTTGCATTTTGGCTGGTGCGACGGCGTTCAGCCTCGCGACTAAGTTCAAAGGTAATAATAATACGATGAGGGAGAACATCGATTCGAATGAGAATAATGACGACGATGGTAGTAATTCAATCAAACTTTTCATACTTCAACTCCGGGGGCAATTGGACAGACGGCTGGAGAACAATATGGTCAGGGATGCACTGCTGCGTTTCGTTCGATATGTATCATGTATAGAAGGCCATTTCAATGCATCTGGGATATTTCATCAAAGAAGGAGGAGGACGAGCACTTGCCTTTGACCCATCCTTCGAGGCACAGATGGCCTCGACCAATCCTATCGCTGATAGTAGTGATGGAGAGTCCAGCGTAATGATCACTCCCAACTAAGACTTCCCTTCGCCGAATTCATTCCTTTTGGCGAAACTCCTTGGCTTATTTCAACCATCATTCGAATATGCCCGGAACGATTGCCAAGGTACCAACTGTTCGCAAAGTGAGCCAACGATAGAAACAACTGACTCCTAATACTACTTCACCTCTCGAGCCCGACGAGCTCAAAAAAAGGGCCTACTTAGAATCCTTGCCTGCCGATGAACCCCAGCGAGATAAACACAATTCTAAGTTCCGGATGGCGCAACTTATTTTCGCCAATACATAAGACCTCTCGGATATGAGATGGTCAACAGAATTGGCCGTCGTTGACTTGGAATCTCTCAACTATTGTTAACAATACATCGCCGCTGTTTGGTGCGTGACTCGGTCCACTCGGTACGTCCCTTGCGGACTGGAAGGCTCGTGGCAGTTGAAGATGCCGCAGTGCTGTGTCGGTGCCTCTTCGAACATGATCCTTCAGATACTACTACAATACCAGTACCATTTCCAGTCGATAGGCCTTTTTCGAAGCCCTACGTTTGCCGCAGTGTCGCTCTATATCCAGGGATCAAGCGTGGCGATCGACGCTATCTTACGAGGTGGGTATTGCCAAGGTGCCCGAGCGGGACACGCAGTATTGTGATTGGGTTTTCGAGGTTCCAGACGCGAACCCTATTCACCTGTAGACGAGCGGGCCATCTTTAGATCCTTGCCGCCAACACCAGAGAATGGAGCGCTCTTCCTTTTGTTGAATGGCTGTGCATAAGTACGAACACGCATCCCTTATATTTACCTCAAACAATCTTCAACGGCTGGTTTTTACTGTCTTGGTAGAAGTCGTCATTATTTGAGCCCGGTAAGTTGGCTACATATCACTTAGATGTTTAGTCTTATAATAGGCGACCATTACCTGGTCTCTAAAACACACAAACTTTTTTTCAAGCACCCACACACATGATGTCCCCCAGAGAGGGTCCAATGTTGTCGCCCATACCAGGTCGAAGCAGAGGACGGATATGCAGCACCCGTCCACATTCTACAAGCATTCTTCGCAAACAAGTCGCAGGCGCGTTGTTTTATAGCTCCCTATAAATTCGATGCCGCCTTAGTTCGACGAGACCCTCATCAACGCCAACCTCCTATCCGGATTCTCGCTCCGGCTACTTATCAGTCTCGAGACCTGAATGGCAGACATGCCGCAACAGTCGACCTCATCCACCGAAACCAATAAGTCCCCCACGCACAACCTCCCCTGAAGCACGCTGGTCTCCCTGATTGCATGGACTATCGGGAGGTCCCCAGTGACGTTGTCGATCACTATGCCGAGCGCCCCCGCTGGCGCGTGCACCACAAATTGTTCAAAGTTCTTTCTCGCGCTGCCGCCGACCTCGAACGGGTTGTTCAGATACGCATCCTCAAGGGTGGTGTCGTCCCCGAACACCATCCTACCACCATTCGTGCCGTTGTCGCCCTCCGTGTACATGGTCGATCCGCCGTCCTTCGTGTTGAGCCTCTTCCTCGTACCGTAGACGTATATTTCCTGGCCGGCGGAGATTAAGCTCTGCTCGGCGATAGTCTCGTCGGACGGAGGGTAGATCAACTTCGCTCCTCCCTCTCCGAGGTATGGATCCCCCAGGGTGCTGATTTCGTCGTCTACGTGGGACTCAATCATCATATCGCCGTACTTCCGGGAAGTGCTCCTACGCTCGCTCAGAGATGACAGTTGAGGATCGACCACCGGGCCGCTCGGAGTTTTCTCAGCAGGAGGCGTTGATGCCCTCGACTGGCGTCCCTCTTCCAGGACTTCCCTCGGCAAGTCCTTTGCCCTGCTTTGCCTCCCCGCGCGGTAAAAAATTACCCCGACACCCAGGAATAGCAACGCCCCACCCAGCACCCCTCCAACGATGTAGTATAGCGTTTTGTCACTACTCCCCGACTCAACACCCTCAGTCAATGGGGACACCGGCATGCCGTCGTCGTTCGCCCCTCCCTCCTCGGAGATCGGCTCCCCATTCACCTCCATGGAAATGCGCTCCACGCCCTCGAAGGCAGGATCCTCCCTCGACAGGGCGCTGAGGTACTCCTCCCTGTCAGTCGAGTTGCGAAAGCCCCCCGAGACCATAGCATTCTGATCCCAGTCATCCCGTTCCGATACGAACACGATGATCGCGACGAAGGTTATCTCGAGGGGCGGGGAAGGCGCGAGATCCGCGTAGTCGATCGCCCTCGTCTCCAACCCCACCGCCTCCGCCTGTCGCAGTCGTCGCCATTGCCGACGATCCACCTTCCTCCTCCGAACGACCGAATCCAGCTGCACCTCCAGGCCGTTGCCATCGTCGCCCAGGACGGATACTGTCTCGAGGAGTATCATTTCTTCGGTGACGGCGATCCATATGTCCAAGGCGTCGTCGTCCATCCCCAAGCCCGACTCCCCGGCTCGGTAGTACAGCACCATCGAGGACGGGACCTCGTATTTCCTCCTCTTCCCGTTGATCGTCGGCTCGGACGTGGTGGGACGATGGGTGGTGGGGGACCTCGATGTTGGTCTGGACGAGGGAAGACTCGTGGGACTTGACGTAGTCGGACCTTCCGGCGTCGGGAGGGGCGAAGTCGTCGGATCGTGGATGGGATATTGGGTGGGACCGTCAGTCGTCGGCCGGAAACTTTGCGATGGATTGAAACGAGCGAACAGAGTGGTATGTGACGATGAGTGAACGGGGGAATATTAGTATTAGCGAATGAGCGATCGAGGAAAAATGGGGAGCGCATCGAAAACCAAACCAATTGTAAAAATCTAACTCACGTCGTTGGCTCGCTCGTCGTCGGACTATCGCTAGTAGGACTGTCACTCATCGGATATTGGGTAGGACCATCAGTCGTCGGCCGAACACTTGGTATTTATGAAACGAACGTACAAAGTGATATGAATCGATGAGTGAACGGGGGAATATTACCGAGCGAACGATCGAAGAAAAAAAAGGATTTCATCTAAAGCTATCGTAAGCGATTCGACGACGAACTCACGTCGTTGGCTCGCTCGTCGTTGGACTATCGGTGGTAGGATTATCGCTAGTAGGGCTGTCGCTCGTGGGCATGGCGCTGGTCGGACTCGCGCTAGTAGGACTGACGGTACTAAAATTGAAACTAAAGCTGAGGTCGGCCGTGGGCATCAACGACGCGGATGGACGTCGCGTCGGGGCGTAGGAGGACTGAGCTGACTGCCTCACAATGACCGTGGGTAGCATGGTCGACGACGACGATGATGACGACGGCGACATCATCGATATGGTCATGGCGATGGGCGCGTTTTCTTCTGTGCTAGTTTTGTCATGATCGACCTCTGCGTCGGCGACCCCGAACGGCGCGTGGGACGGGGTCGGCGACGCCGCCGCGAGCGAGGATTGGAGTAGTCTAGCCTCGGCCATGACAAACGGGGGCGATGGCGGCAGGAGAAGAATCAGGAGAAGGGGGAGGAGGAGCGACAGCGAGAACACATCATTCGAGGCCCGAGACGCGACGACAAACCCATTCATCCTTGCGCGTCCCAGTCTACTAGTACCGCGATGGCGACATCCTCGACGTCGAGTACTCGTACTCATCGTCATGGAACTCGTTTGCGTCGTTGTCATAGTCGAAGTCATCCCAAATGGCGACGGCGCGAGGTCGTCCTTAAGACTATGGCCGCGACGACGACCGAGTTGTTGGACTGCGGCGTCACTATCGCAGTCGTGGTAGTGGTCGTGTTCGACGCGGCGTCGCGATCGTTGATTGTCTGTTTCGTCTCCCCCTGCCGGGGATGATGGCGGGGAGGATGACGTCGCCGTCGTCGCCGTCATCGTAGTAGTAGTGGCGAAAAGATAAAATGTCATCCCCCCCACGACGAACGAGGAATCATCATCATTATTATTTTTATGCGGAGCCGCCGCAGATTGGCAGCATTGCCACCCTCGATGCCGATGTACGCGCACCTCTTCGTCGTCATCGCCAATCTCCATTCTTCAATGGGGCTGGCTGGGGGTTGGGTCGGCAAGCGCGATACTTGATGATTGTCGATGGAGTGATACACACCGAAGCGCTGCGGCCCGGCCTGCCCGATCGTCCTTCACTTAAAGACCGTTTAACCCTAAGAGTTCCCACGTCCGAAGGTCGATCACACACGACAGACTTATGCCGTTGCCGCCCAACCGAAATAAAAATGAGATACCTATCTTTAAAAAAAGTTAACTACCATGCATAGGAGGTACTCTAGTTTCCAAAGAGAATACCGGAATTGTAACATTTTACGCCTTTTGTTACGTACTTTGAGTCACGAATCACACACACGTGATGGGACTTTAATGTGCCCTTTGCAATTTTCATACGTGTTTGCAATTTTCATACGTGTTTGCAATTTTAATATTTCATCATATTGTTCCTACGTTGACGTTTGCAATTCTCATTCGTGTTTGCAATTCTCATACGTGTTTGCAATTTTAATTATTGGGAGTCCCTACAACGCTGATTGAAATCGACAGCGGCGGGAATGAAAACAGTCGAATTGTTATTTTAATGAGAATTCCTCTTCTCTCAAATCAATCTTTTTTGAGACGACTGCCGTATTGCATCACTTTTGCATTCCTCATTTTTGTAGTATTCACTCGTTTTTTTTTAATACACATGCGTCACCAAAGCAGCTGATAATATTATATCGCGTCACCTCATTTGTTAGTGCAAACACTATAATATTTTCCATGCCCCACCCTATTTATGTTTTATTTTTATTTTCGTCACTTTTGTTGTCGTATATATTATACTACGTCACTTGTCTATTTTGTATTTTGTAGTACGTCACTGAAGTTCATCAAGGGTTTCAATATACGTCACTCTATTGATGGTGTTTATTTTTTCTTAGTAAAAATCAATAGTTATTCGTCTCACGTCACTCTGTTATATTTATTTATTTATTTATTTTAAGTCACATCTTCTGGAATGTATTTCTGATCACTACCCCCATTGTATTCTATTTTTGCTTTTGAGGGTGCGTTCTCGCTAAAATTAGTCCAACATGGACAAGCGTGGTGGTCCTGCGGATCATGAGCGACTGAAGCTCCGTTGACACATAGAAAGGATTCGTAAACTCTGCTTGGATGTTTTGGAGGGCTACACCAGCCATTGCCAAAAGATGTATGGTCATCCCGCAAAACAACGTTCCTCCATAAGATACGACTATTATATGAGCAACGTATTGAGCGTCGCTGCGGCGAGTACAATTTGACTATAATTGATTAACTTGAAGTAAACACCGTCAGAGATCATAGCGGAGATTACCAAGCGTTGTAAGAAGTGCTAATTCTTTAGTAGTAATAGTTTCTATAAATCCACCGCTCCCTCCTCTGTGTCCTCCACTGTAGCTGATGCGTCAAGTGTGTCCCATTTGTCCTGTAACTTGTCCAATTCTGTCAGCCATCCAACCGGACGTTTCTCAGCATTTTTAGTGAGCTCCCTGCACTCGTTGGCTATGTGACTGACTTTGTGGCATATCTGGCAAAATCTAATCATTAGCTTCGGTTTCTTTGTTACCTTCTTAACACCCGCGTTCTCCAGGACTGATTTCCTCCGCTCGTTCTTCTTCGGTCGTCCGGATTTATTCGGTGCACTCCACGACGGGCAATACATTATGTTGTCATTTGGTCTGCCATCCTCACGAATCGTCTCGATCGATGTGTTGCATTCTGCCGTAACATCTTTTTGAACCTGCATCTGCCAATGATCTGTGCGCCACCAATACGGCATGATATTCTCTCTAGTTACATTTGGGATGCGTGAGCTAATCACTAGTGCAGCCATGTGCTCACATGGTACTCCGTCGCGTGAGTCCACTCCACATGTACATTTTCCGAAATATGATCCGCGTGTAGGCTCCTTCAGAATAGTCACTGTTCCTCCCTCTCTTGTTTGTGAATTGATACTCCTACGGACAGTGCATATGTAGCCATATTGATCTTCACTGACATTAATGGAAAAGTCAAACAACGAGATGTTAGAAAATACCTTGTCATACAAAAGTTTACCTCGAATTGTAAGGTCCGTGTCAATTTTCCATGCCAGTTCACGCTGTTTGATGAATCGCTTGCACTCCATCCTCAGCAACAGGATACATGCGTTCAATGGATCAACTGCAGTCTTTGCCCTCATCTCTCTGTTGGCAGCGTTCATGGACTCCACCAAAGCAGAGGATGTGCGGTGATACATATATACTCCCGGCGTCATTCCACATCTTGCCGCAGGATACTGCGAATGATCTGGTAATGTATTCAAGTACTGAAGGTCCTTGCGGTGCATCAGTGGAAAATACTTGTCCTTCACAGTGTTAATCTGGTTGATACTGCGGCAATTCAACAAGCAGTTGTATACCCAGAGAGCAGAATATACCTTCTTCCCACTCTTTCCACCACCTCACAACCCCCAAAATGGATCTATAAAAATTTAAATTTTACTCAGTTGAGTGTACTGCTTCTCGTTCCATTTTATTGCTACTGAGAACAATTTAGTTGTTCTTCTAATTTTACTCAATCAATTAATTGTTACTAGATCCATTATTGCGTTCAAATAAACTACTTCTATTAGTTGAAATAAACCTAACAGTTTGACTATATATATTTTATCTATAGTTACTTTTACTTGATCTGTTAATTGTTACTAGATGCATTATAGCGTTCAAATAAACTGCTTCTATTAGTCCAAATAATATTGGCAGTTTGTCCTTTTATATTGTATCTATAGTTCCAATTTTACTTATATTTTAGAAACATTTGAGATATCTCGTGTACTAATTTATTGGTTCTAGTATTAAGATTTTAATGGTTTGTTCTGAACCAGTTTATTGTCTTTATTCTGTAATTATCTCATCCCCCATTCCCTTCATTCATTCTAATTATCACTACCAGTCCCCCGTCTGACTTCATCATTCCAATAAAACTCGGGCTCATCATCAGTCTCCTCAGTGTACCCCATATTTTCTGCCTCCCACCAATCATCCACCGCATCTTCCTCCATCATTGCATTTTGCTCCACCTTATTATTCCTCCAGTTTGTCCTGATGGGATTCTTCCGACTCTTGTCTTCAGGCTCCCACTGTTCCCATTTATTACAAAGATCCGAAAACTCGTCCTTGTCATTGTACACCTTTTTCCAATTTTTCTCTGCCGTGTAATAGTAATTCAATCCATCCTTGCTCCATACCGTCTTGCCACTCTCTCTCTTCAGGTTTTCTCCTTTGGTGAATAATGGCACCGCTTTCTTCTCACCATGAGTAGGATTCTCTTGTAGTCTTTTAGCCTGGTCCCATATCGCCATCCCATTCTTGATTAATGCCAGAACATACGCAATATCACTTGGTGTAATAAACAACAAGAATGGCCTCTCTGGATTCTTCTTTAACAACTTGCTCCAATTCAAATCCGATCTCATTCTTCTTACGTAATTCAACAAGAACTCAAACACTAAATGCTCCATGTTGCATTCCGCATACCTACTGAATCCGTCACTCAATGGATCTGGCTCTACAAGTCTGATATCACCTGTAGAAATATATACAGTTGCAATAATCTTATTGTGAGAACGTTGCATTAATAATTTTTGCGTGGCATATTCAAATAAAAATCTCATACTCATGTAAATGCTCTTGATTTTGTTGTTCATATTGCACTTCATGCTCTGGTATTTGTCTCTAATTGCCGGTACCATCACTCTACCCCAAATATCCCTTGGATCAGATCCTTCGGGAATCGAAAGATACTTCATACACAAAGAGTACAAACTCCTCCGATCATTTGGGAGATATTCCTGCCAGTTCTTCCTGAGGAACTTCTCCTTAGGATATAGCCTGTCCTTGCAGAAGTCATTAACATCCTTAACGAAGTTAATTTCTTCCCCTGTCCACCCTATCTTGCTTTGACTTGGCGTATTTGACTGTCGCATCTCAAGCAATGAGATCTCTAATGACTTGTTCTTCCTTTTCAATTCGGTGATCTCATTCTCCATCTTCCTCATTTCGTTCTTCCATCTCGACGTTGGCTCTTGCTCTTGCTCACCCTCATCATAGTCTTCATTGTCTTCTTTGTCAACTTCCTTGTTTTCAGAGCTTGTATCGTCGAATATTCTCTTTCGTACCCCCTTGGCTAAACTCCTCCTTGTCATCTGTTCTTCTTGTCCATCGTCGTCGTCTGAGTTAACGTCATTCATGTCGTCATCGATGTCCCTCTCGTTTCTCCTGGACCGATGTACACTATTAATTGCCTTCTGTGATCCTTTGTGTCGCTTGTCTACCGTCGGTTCCTTCTCATCGTCATCACTGCTCTCTTCATATTCTGATGAGGACAAATGTGACGACGATAGCGATGACGCATTCTTCCTCGACGGCGCTCGTAGTTGTTGCCGACTCCTCTTATATCCCAACCGATGTTTCTTCTTGGATGATGATCGCCCACGTGCCCCCAACGTGAGTGTATTCTCCTCCACGCGATCTTGATTCCCCTCAATTCCGTAGTAATGTGGTTGCTTCTGGTTCTTCCTAGGACTCTTCCGCCTTTGCATTGTATGATATTGTGTTTGGTTGACAAATACTGAATCTATAGAGGTGTAAATAGTGTGTCCCCATTGATACATTATATGTTGCCTGTCAGTTCAAACTCAACCTGGCAACCATCGATTTTTTTGAATGAAGAACTAATTGCAACGGTGATACAATATATTAATTCCTATTTAATTTAATAGCATTGTAGTAACCGTTTATTTGTAGCAACAGCCAAATTTTACATGTACAATGATATGATTAATTCTATCTTAGGTAACAATTTGAATATTTCGTTTTCTGGATTTCTAAGCTAAAATGTACATATCGTACTATTGTATTCTAACTTCCCCCATATTGGCGATCAACTTCCCCCATAATGGCGATTATTTTTGCTAGTTCCTATGCACACGGTGTTCTGAATTTCAATCATAATGTACGTATCGTACTATTGTAATAATTACCTCCCCCTAAATTTTCAGGAGATCATATGCACACTTGGATGCGTTTAAGTTTAATAGAACTGGCAACTGTCATAATGGTTTTGTATGATAAATTTATTGCAACTGTGTTAAAATTTACTTTTGATGAGAACACTTTATTTACACTACTGCAACATTTTCAAAACAGAATGATAATGTTACTTCTAACAATGCATCAATTTGGAATATCATACTATAACTTCCCCCATTTTGATAATCGACTTCTACCCTACTGGATCTGATTCAGTATCATTTATCTCAATGTAAAAGGCAATTGGTACGATGGTAAATCTTGTCCGATGCAATATATGCCATAGATGGTATTCAAATAACCGGGGACTGTTGATCCATTTGGGATTTTGTCGGCAGAGACATGTCATGCAACAACAAGTACATAACCACCAGCAAATGGAACACAATCCTCTCCAATCCTGTTATGATCATCTTGATCACCTAAATCCTTTTGCATTATATGACGATGTGGATCAATCCAGTGGTGAACCTTCAGCCGATGAATATGTTCCAGACGAGGGGGAAGAAGATGATGACCATTCAAATTACATGGGCGATACCACCGACGGTCAGTTTAGCACTGCCATTAGCAAGATACAGGTCCGACTAAACGACTTAATATATCGTCACAAAGCCCCACTGCATCTCTATGATGACATTGTTCATTTATTCAACGACTACATCTCTTCTCCCAATTTTAGTAAATACGCAAAATTAAAAACAAGACAATCATTCATTAAACAATTGGAACTTGCTCATCCTGATATCACAGCCTTGCGACCAGTGAATAAACAAGTGACCTTACACGACAACACAGTGGTAACTGTTCCCGTCTTCGACGCCCGGGCAATGATCATTGACATGATAACCAATCGTGACTTGATGAAAAAGGAGAATTTTGCGGCAGGTTACGATATTTATACTGGAAATGTCGATGATAATCATGAAGCTAATAAGCATTACGGAGAAATCCATACTGGTGACGAGTGGATACCTGCCCGGGACAAGTTTTGTTGACCTCATGATACTTTTACAAACGATATGCCAGTTGGAATGGTTATTTTTGGAGATAAATCTCATACGGACTTACATGGTGCTCTAGCCCTGACTCCAATTATATTCACTCTGACATTTTTCAACCAGAAGTGTCGTAATGATCCTAAATTCTGGAGGGTGCTGGGATATATACCAAATCTTGGATATGGGAAGAACAAGTCAAATAAAACGACAACGGTAAATAAAGTACAAGACGAACACGATTGTTTATCATGTGTATTTGAGTCAATTCGACGTATACACAAAAAAGGAGGGTTCAGAGCATCTGTTTTAGGGAGAGATGTGAAAGTTAAAATTTGGATACATTACTTCATTGGCGACACGGAAGGCAACAATAAATGGCTAGGCCACTATTCAGGAAATAAGTCTCAGGTTCAACGTCCGTACAGAGATTGTTGTTGTAATTTTGACAATTTATCAGATCCCAATCCAAATTGTGTCTATACAACTATGGATGAGATGAGAGAGCTAAAGGTATTGAAAAAAATAGATGAAGAGATGGCACTCACTAGATTCAAGGAACTATCTAGATATCCCATAAGCAATGCGCTTACCAAGAAATACATGCCACTGTCGGACGTGCAGCACGGTCCGTATTGTATGATGCCACCTGAATTATTGCATACTTCTGGAAGCGGACTGATAAAGTACATGTTTCAGTCAATGCAGTTCTACATCGGTGAAACTAAATTGAGAGATGACATTGACAAAATGCATATTCGGGTGCTACTGGACGTAAAGCGACAAAGTGATAGAGACTTCCCTCGTGGTTCCATGAGAAATGGCATCATAGATGACACTAAGTGTCAATCGGAGGAAAGAAAGGGTAACCTCTTTTTGCTCCTGTGCATAGCTAGCACAAGATTGGGTGGCGAAAAATTACAAACTGCATTACGATACGATGACAATACATGGAAGAAGTGGTTGAAGTTTGTCAAGTTATATTTATCAATGGAAGAATGGTTTCACGATTCTAATCCTAAAGAAGAAGTGGATCAGTCAAGACCATTAATTGGGAAGGTGCTGAGGTCGCTCCAGGAATTGTTTCCAAGAGATGGTATCGGAAACGGATATAATCTTCCAAAAATGCATGGCATGACCAAATTCCAGTTTTATATGAAACGATATGGTTCTGCAATAAATTTCTATGGAGGTACTGGTGAATCAGCACATAAAGTATTTGTAAAGGCACCTGGTCAAAAAACTCAACGACGAGTTAGCGAATTTGCAAGTCAGGTAGCAACTCAATATTACAACATGATTGTCACCACAAAGTCATTACTATCTGTTGATAGTTATGAGAATTCAATAACAAATTCCACCAAACTACATTGTACTACTTCCATCGGTGAGGATATGAACTATGGGGATGATGTTAGATTTCAGCTGAGTGGACAATATTCATTATCTATTACCAAAATCATAACAGAAGAAGCAGCAGGTGGTGCAGACATTTATCCACAATGGAAAACAAACGTGAATGACATGAAAACTAATAACTACAAATTCCGTCTACACCCCCGTTTGGTTACGGCAATTATAAAACATGTGAATAGGAATATCAGAATTGGAGATGGTGGATCATATAAGATAGAAGGGTATACTCGATTAACATTGCTATCTGAAGATGGTAATCGAGTGATATATTATGCAAACCCCCATATCTTGGGTAGGATGTGGTATGATTGGGCCTACGTACATTTCGAAGAAGTACAACTAAATGGTGATTCAGTTGAGTGCTTCTATCCTTCGAAAATTTTGGGTTTTGTTACATTTGATACAACAACTATGGCAGTAATTCAGTGTACAGAAAGACCACTAAGTTGGTCTAGTGTCGAGAAAAACTTCCTGTGTAAGGTAGTTCTTGGTTTGAACGATGAAATTTCTACAGTAACTGTACCATTATCGTCTTTGGTACACCCGTTGTGTGTTATACCTGATTATGGAGGTGATGGTACATCCTACTTTGTTGTATTACCAAGGAGAAATTGGAGTAGATACTTCGGTAATAGAATTAAGTCCTAAATTTTTGATTTCAAGTGTTCTAACATTCTAGCCTAGACTTTGGTGGTAAAATTAATATTGCATAGTTGTAATTATAAATTTAATTATATTTATTATTTAGCTTGAAATCTTTCTAATATCCTACTCTGTTCCGCAGTTAATGGAAGATCATTGTTGTTCATACCAACGACAGCTGTTTTCAAGTATATTGAAGTGACAATTATATCTTCTTCGACTTTGCATCTAGAAGAAATGCAGTGAGGTATGCGAGCATTGAATAATAAATAATCACCAGGACGAAGAGGGACAGCTACACCAATTGTTGGAAAGCAAAAATATACCACAACATCATCATTGGACAGATATACACTCTTGCCCTTAAGGAATACCTGAATAATACTCATTGTGAAATCGGCATCCGTGTGGCAACGAAGAAAAACATTAGTCCCAAAAGCAATACCACCAAAGAACTGTGCATTGAATGCAGAAGGATATTTATCCCTATTTGCTGTAAAAGTCTTGAATGGAACCAACTTTTTGGCTAGTTGCAAATGACTCAATACCGAATGCTGGGCGATGACACGAAAACTTCTTTCCGCCCTTTTCATCATCCACACCAGTGTCCTCCAATGTTCATCGGGAAGAGCAAGTGTGAAGGGTGTGTGAGTTCTTACCGTCTTTGAGTTTCTGGAGGGCTGAGGTCCAACACAGGCATAAGTGACTGTCTTCCCATAGTCTGAGAATACACGGGATGCATCACCACGACACAGTGCTGTACGTCGTAGCATTTTGCAGGCTGAGAGTGCTCGATTTACTTTATCTAAACCGAATTTGTCAATTATTCCCAGAGACATTTGACGTGGCAATCGAATAAAGGGATACACTCCATCCAACTTTGGAAATGTCAGGCCAAAATTTGGCCTAGTCTCATCTTCAACATGTAACGTTCTAACAGGTAAACATCGCCACATTATTCCGTGAGGTGGTCGAATATGGTTAGATGGGACATTGCTACCGTCGAATACAATGATTTTCGAATCAATCTCGTTGCATGACAGAGTCACTTGACCTTGTGGTACAATGACTTCTCTTAATATTTCTTGTATTTTGAAGTCCTTTTTCTTGGCACGACGCGCTCTCCGGTGAAGTACCTTGGGTGATTTTAGGTCTAGATAGGCAACAGCAGCGGACTGAGTACGAAGAGACGTTGTAGAACAGGACTTGGAAAAAACATGAACCCACGATGGATTAACCCACAATGGTTGTTGCGGGAGGGGAGTGCCTTGACTAAGAGGCGATGATGATGTAACGTCCTCTTTTACCGTGGTTGAACTTGAAGGCAAGCCCAGCAAAGATGAGTCAACGTCAGCATTGTCCTCGAAACAAGAGTCAGTAGTGTGGCAGCTGAAGGCGGATGAGACAGCACTAGACTGTGTCAAGGCGTTGCAGTGAACACTGTCACTACTGACATCAAGCGGAGGAGGACCAATACATGTGTCATCGGAAGCCAGAATAATTCGGGAATTAATTTTTTTAAGGTCATGCCGGCAACCTTGTTCTGTAATGTGAACAAAAGAAAACAATAGGAATTAATTAGTGAGAAGAAAAGCGATTTTGATAATCAATATAATAGAAAATAGTAAACATACCTGAATATCTAAACTGACAAGATAAACGAAACTTATTACAGCGAGTGCAGATAACGTCATCCATCGACAAAAAGACACACCGGCGATGTGCACGAGTGCACTCAATACAGTTCTTCAGCAGCCTCTTCGCCATTTGTTTTTCAAAAGTGCATACTTGGCCACTCGTTTTGGAAGTACCGACGAAGGAACGAGTCGGGATAATGATGCAAAATTGCACGGATCTCACTCTCGGTGGTAAAACAAAAATTAGAATCAACAGAATACACACTTCCGTTCTCGCCGCGCATGCGACGATTGCTGCGCACCAGCTCCAGATCGGCGATTATAGGGGCAAAATCAACTCCTTCACAAAGCTTTCCAACTGTGGACAGAGAATCCTGGTTGTCGTCATTGTCATTGTCAGCTTTGTCGTCATCCTCGTCGTTGTTGTCAGCTTCGTAGTCTTCCTCGTCATCATTGTCCTCGTCATCGTCTTGTTCCTCGTAGTCCTTGTCATCCTCGTTGTCCTCGTCATAGTCCTCGTCGTCATCATCATCGTCGTTGTTGTTGTCGTCGTCGTTGTCGTCGTTGTCACCGTCGTCGTTGTTGTCGTCATTGTCGTCGACTTCGAAGATGTAAAAAGCGTCGCCATGACAAAATGGATCCTCGTGACGACGTGACAAGAGGAGACAATCAAGCGTGTTGAGCTGAAAATATGCGCTATGTCATTGAAAGTCGTTGCGTCCAGTGGGAGGAAGAGACTGTAAATGTATACGGAGACTTCGGCGACTGCGATTGCATCACGGTCGAGTGGGGGAAGTTGCGCGATGCATTTTGGTGAGTATTAAACAAAATGAGTATCGCTTCGACCACCCCCTCCCCCAACCCCTTGTCCACCTCGCATTTGCACTGGATCGGGTGTAAGTATTAAATCCGCGCCGCGGGAGGGGGCGGAAGCTCACCATGGTGGTGTTGTTTGTGGGTTGTGGTTGTGTTGCCGAAAAAAGAAAAAACCTACTATTCCTACGTAGAAAATCTACGGAGGGATAGTTTTTTGTCCCGCCAGAACGGACTTAACTGTTAAGCTGTTAACAACATGACAACACAACAATATAACAACCCGACAATATAACAACATGACAATATAACAACACAATATATCAACATGACAATATCAACAGGACAATCACAACATGCTAACAGAAGTAATGCACAATATGGCAGACATTCACAATTCATTCTGAAGTAATGAATCCTCATTCTGATAGAGAATTGCATCATGCAAAGAATGCTGATCATTAAATAATAAGATTTGTTGAACATGTGAAACAAGATAAAGAACACAATAAATGACACACTTGCCAAAAAACACCGGGGGTGGTAGAACACGGGTCAGGACAGCACGTGGCAGCAAGAGAGGTACCAGGGGTGCAAGAACACAAGTCAGGACAACAGGTGGTTGCAAGAGAGGTCCCAGGGGTGGTAGAGCATGAAAATGAACAACAATGTGCTCGCCACAAAACACCAGGGGTGGTAGAATGCAAGTCAGGACAATGAGCAGTTGCGAGAGAGATACCGGGGGTGATAGAACACAAAAATTATCAATGATGCACTAGACATGAAACACTGGGAGTGGTAGAATGCGAGTCAGGACAGCAGCGGCAGCAAGAGAGGTACCAGGGGTGCATGAACACAAGACAGCACAATGAACAAGTCAGCACAATGAGCGGCAGCAAGGAGGGCACCGGGGATAGTAGAACATGAGCAATTGGCCAACATGGTGCAACAAACCATTGCATGCAAAAGACCAGGGGTGCAAGAATGCAAAAAATCAGCGATGCACTTGGCATGAAATATCAGAGGTGTTAGATCACAAATCTGCACAACAAGTGGCAGCAAGAGTGGAACCAGCAGTTTGAGAATGGGAGTCAAGACAACATGCGGCTTCAAGATTATATAAGACCTTTAAGATGGCATGCAAGTACGTAGATTGCCAGTTTCTTTTTAGTCAGCCCTGTGGCCTATGGAATGAGGAGACAGAAGCTACACTGTGAAGAAGACTCTTTCATGGGATGGGTGGTTACCATGATGATGCCAACTGTGGTGTTATCCTTGAGGCAGTTGCAGGCATGGTTATTATTTATTGGGATATGATGACCGGGAAGGCCAAAGCAACAGTAATATTAAGCACTACATATGGAATACAACACAGCTGCTTGCAGAGGAAGTACATCTCTGGGAATCCGTAGCCCACAGAGCTTTCCTGCTTCTTCTGTTTCCTAGAAACAATTAAAAAGGAATACGTTCTTTCAAAAAGGGTAAATGCAATCTAGCTCTATGGACACTCTACATTAGAGTAAATATGACCGATAAATATCTAAAATGTCATACTTGGTGTTTTGATGGGAGAAAACTTTGAACCGGACAGTCTGCACAGAAAAAAGAGGTTGTTTTGAGTTAAACTGATTTCAATTATTTTCCACCGCTGGCATTAAATTCCATATTGAGTGGGGCTGATAAGCATTAAACGTGCTGATAAGCATAAAATGCCATCAGGTTGGGGTAGGTTTTTAGGGTTAATGGATTGGTGTGGCGGATGATTTTTTGTGATTTTTTCCTCTGTTTGCACACATGACCAGTTAGTTGTGACAAGTAAAAATACCCTACATACACTGGTGTTTTTGGAGAGAACTGACAAGCCCAAATTTCCCCCAGCATTTTTGTACCAAATCCTAGTACTACATAATTCATCTCTAGATTATTTTCCCTACTTTGTGTAGCAGAAGAAGCTCAATCTTAATTTTGCCACAGCACTTTCTAAATATGAACCTTCCAGCTCAAATGCCCCCATCCCTTCCCAACAATCATCCACAATCAACCAATTGTTTATTGACCCCCTCATTCTTCCCCTCAAGCTCTAGTCAGAGAGTCACATCCTGAGTAAGCATGCCTGTTGTATTAGTTTTGCCACCACCATTGCTGTCCAAGACAATGACACCAGCAGCAGCATACGAGCTTCTCCCCATAAAAAGTGCTGAATCGTAATTACCCCTTTTGTTGGGATGATCATGCTCCCTCATCTGGCAGCACTGAGTTTTGCCAGAAAGTCCTGCATCAACATGTTTGGTGTATTCCGTATATGTCTTATTTGCCAAAGGTAAATCATCTGTCACATTGACCACCTTCCTCCTTTCTGGAAGTGCTCCACTCATATGGCCACACTGTCCTATGGAAAAATCTATCCATAGATGGAGATGGAATGGATTCGTGATAAGATAGTCAACAAATCACTAGTCATTGCACACGACAGCTCCTACAAGCCTCTGGACTCTGATGATCTTTGTTCTGCTGGAATTATCGTGTTTTGTTCCTCAACAAAACAGTGGCCGAAGGCTTCCATTGCTGAGTGCTTGTCAAGTGCAAGTAACTACCATGGCAAACTTCATGGTACCCTTATGCCATTACTCATATTATGAGCGGCATCTTTGACACTGCTGGCTCCACTAAAAACAGTTGTGTTGCACTGTGACATCAAGGAGTTATCTCACATGGCAACTCTCCATTGATCTCACTTTTAAAGAAACAACAGCAAGCGGACCTTATTCACCATATCAAGTACCTATTGCATTCATTACAGCTAAAGGTCACATGGGAGTGAGTAGAGGGTCATGCTGTTGAACGTAGAGGCTGGGTTTTATGTACTGTTGTAGAGCATCTCAATGATCAGGCAGATCTATTGGCAAAGGCTGCACCAGAATGTAATCTACTGCAAGATAGCATGTGAAGGACTTTCCGTTTGAGATGCTATCACTAATTTAGGAGGGCAATGGATATGCGGCTTCCTTTGTCATGCCCTTCAAGAACACAGGGGATGCTCTGCAGCAAAAGCTCTCTTTGCCAAAAAGAACATTATACTACAAGAAAACTTTTCTCTGGTGTAGTGGAAAGGTGTCACAGCTGCCATGTCATCTTACCCTAAAATGTACTGCGTGTGGCTTACTAAAAACATTTCAGAATTCTGTGGTAATAATGTGCAACAGTACTACTGGAGTAAAGGAAAGCATTCCCCTAAATGTGACTTCTGCACAGATCATGACGAGTACACTAGCCACATTTGCTGATGTCATGACCCGGGCCGAGTAAAGATGTTCCAGATAACAGTGCAGGAGGTCTCTGATAGGATAGTGAGATCCCTTTGGCACGATGACATATTGCAGCTTGTTGCAACTTATCTTCTTGGGAGAGGTCTCATTATGATGGGGAGCTGCATGGACTGCAACAATGAGGCCCTTCTCACAGTGGCACAGACAAGTGACTGGCTGGGGTGGGACTGCTTCATCTAAGTGAGAATATCAAGCATGTGGATACCTGCAATCACTCCAGTCCTCTCCATATCTTGTTGTGGTTACCAGTCGCATCATGGGGAAAGCAGTTCATCGTCAAACTTCATAATATTGTACATAATCAGTGGATTTACAGGAATTCCCTCCTTCACTATCAAGGGCAAGACGGCTTCACTATCTCGGAACATCATAACATATTCAACCGTATTGATGAATACTTGTTCATAGACCCTGAATCTATTCTTTCCCAATACTGCTACCTCATGGGCAAAGATTTCAAGGCCATCAGGAGTGGTTCAACATCCCACTGATTACTATGGCTTGCAATGGACACAGCGCTGGCAGCAACGAGATTGGCCACTGCCAGAAGTCTCACAGATGAAGCATGAGAACATTTTTCCAAGTTACAGTGCGGGCATCAAAGGTCATGATATTTGTCTTTTGCTCGGATGAATACAAATCTATTGGTCCAGTCAGACCAATCATTGACAGGCCTGTGGTGCTGTCGTAGGTTGTTATTGTTCATAACAATATTGCAATACGCGACTGCTCTCACACTCTTGGGTTGGAAAAGAAGGACAAAGCCATGTCTGCATATCTATCTCACCATATTGTCAAAAGTAGGCATGTAATCAATTTAGAAAATGTTAAAACATGTCACATTGACCACCTTTGGAGGCTCCTCAAATGGTGCCTTTGAGGCAAAAATTGTTGTTTTGGAACTGCAAACAAAAAGCCACCACTGCCACCAACCATCCTGCCACCACCTCTGCCGCTGATACCACCACTGCCACCAACATCTCTACCACCATACACATTGCCAAATCCACTGCCTCTAAAGCCACTGCCACCAAAGCCGCTGCCGCCAAAGCCACCACCACCACCACCAAAGCCACCGCTGCCTGAGCTTTAATTTGGTGGAGGGAGAGCAAGTTCAAAGCCCATGGGGTTGCGAGTTGTCAATTTGATGATGATGATGTCATCTGACTGCAGAGCAGCCATGCATTGCACCTCAAGACTGGTGAACGTCACCCACAAGACAGGCACTTGCTGGTGATTTGCATCCAGGAACAGTCCCAGATTTTGCATCCTTTTGTGGTTGAGGATGGGACACCCCATATGCCAAATGATCTGGGTATGAGGATTCAGGAGACACTTGAAGGCAAGCAAGAAATCTTTGCCCTCTGTCTAGAGGCTTTTGAAGTCTGAGCCATGGATGCTTGTGAGGAAGTCACTGGCCCTCCTTGTTGCAGCAATGATGACCATGGTGTCAGGGTTGCGGACATCAAGCATGTTCTTGATCCGATGCATAATGTTGAGGAAGGATGGGGGGATGCATGCCTGCAGATGGAATGATGTCCCACCAAGACCCATCATGACACAACACAATAATGATTGCAGTGTTGGGCTTGGCAGAGGATGTCACAGATGAGGCATTTGCACCCATTGGCAAAAAAACCATTGGGTAGACAATGGCAATGCTGAATTTGCCAAAATAAAGGAGATCAAGTCATCAATTTCCTCCTCATCATCCTCATTGGCAGCAGCGGCAGGAACAGCATGAGGAGGAGGAGGAGCATGAACTTGACAAGGATGAGTAGGGGCAGACATCTCTTCTGCTTGTTCTGTTGGTTCTGATGTGAGTTGCAAAAATGACTTGTAGAGTAGGAAGCAGATGACGTAAGTAAATTAAAAGAAATTCTACAGAATATGTAAAGCACTTACTCGATTGGCTGACTTTACCTCTCTGAGAATCCAATGGCAAAGGATCTCTCAACTAAAATTATGGTGTGCCCATCTGCATGGTGGTGGCACCTGTTCAAGTGTAGGGGATACACCAAGCAAACTGCCCATGGTCTGATGGATAGGTTTGATTACAATGCTTCCTTAGTTGCAGAGCAGTCCACATTTGACATGAGCACCTGGACAGTAACTACCCAGTTTTCTAACTCAGATGACTTCCTTGAATGCACTGGGGCTGAGCTGGGACTTGATGATGACATTATCCAATCACTTGATGGATCACTGAATGGCACCCTCCAACCTTAAACTTCTTTTGCGATTTCAGCTAATGCAAAAGTGTCCCTGGCCTCAGCCCTCGATGATCACAACATGGACTTAGCTGCCAATTCCCATGCCAGTGCCAAATCTTGGTGCGCAAATTTTCTTCATCAACTGGCAACTCCCTAAACAGGTCCATCAATACAAGGCAATTTGTGATAGCACACAAATCCCATGCACTTGAATTGGCAATGAAAAAAATGAGCTGCTCAGTTGGAATACGAAAACAAGGATATGGCCTGCCACCTCCAGGAATTAGAATCATTGTTTGCCGCAAACAAGAATGGGACTACCCCTCCTGAGTGCCCCTCATCCCCATTGACCCACCATTCAATTTGCATAGCATCTGAGGCACCCACTCCTTCTTAAATCTACAATCTTGATGTCTCTAGCAGCAGTTCAAGCAACCCCAATATACAAGTGATTATCCCACGTGCCTACAAAAAGGCTCCGTCCCAGCCTTCCCCCCCGTGTCCCATCCAAGAAAAGTCTTCCTATCCCCAAGAATGGTTCTCAATATAGATGTTCCTTGGATGGGGTAGATTAATGGTCTCATCTTCCCTACCTAATGATGGTGGGATTGGGGGGAGAAGTAGAATCGCCACCAGAGGAGAAATCAATTGCTGTAATCAATTTAACAAAAATTATAAAAAACCTCTATCCTTCCTGCTTCACACACTACCAATACACTGTATTCCTTGAGCATGCGCAATGTGACCAGACTTGTGTCTGCTGAACACACCCGAGTGATGCACATTCCCACATCCGAGACAGGGATAATGATGACAACTCTTGATGGGACCAAAGATTTGGCTGTTAACATTGCAACTAATTCTTATGAACCTCCCCCAATCTTTTCCTCCATCCATGCCAAGAGTGACAAGCCACAGGGCCATCGTAGGATGACCAATGATGTTAGGTCTTTTGCATATAGTAATATGGTCACCAGAAACAAAGACGGTGCCCTCGCCCACAATCGTGCTCCCCTACTGCCCTCTTGTCCTTGCCAAGTCCAGGGCACCAAAGGAAATTGGTGGTCTTTGTCCGAGGCTGCCTGTGGTTTTGAGGCCCAATCTCAACAATGCAACCATGGCCAGCACCAATTCATCTCATGCAACCGTCCAACAACACAAGACATCATTGCCATGACAGCTCAACAATCCCATCATCCACCATGCTGGCATCAGGAATCTGCAATAGTAGTCACTGCCCTTCAGCTAGCACAGGCAGAGGGTTCAGCTTTCTGTCAGGTCTCAACGCACCTTAGAAAAATTCTCGAATGAATGCAAGTACAGTCACGCCTCACATGAGAAATCATCCAACTCCACTTGTCTTGTCATGGAGAACTTTAATAGCCTAAGCATCACCTCCTGCAATAAGAAAATCACTTCAATGAACAATATGTGCTGCAATTTCAAGGTTGACATTTTGTTTGGATGCAAAACTCAGACAGATTGGCGAATGGTTCCCAGTTCATGACGGTTTGATAAATTGTGTGGGATGGGTACTGAGACTTGCAGTGTCATTGTGCATAATATAAATGAATGTATGCTTGTCAACCAGTAATGTGGGAGTGCTATTATGGCTATGAGTGCGATCTTCACTGAAGTGCAGGATACTGGGGTAGATGGTACGGGCCTCGGGAGATGGTGCTGGATCCAACTTGGATCCGGGGTACGGGAGACATTAATTGTTATGGCATATCAGCCAAGCAATTCAGGCTGCACATCTGCTGGCACAACCATTAAGGACCAACAAATGAGATATTTTTGTGCATGAGGTGATACACGGTCACCCAGGACTATTTTCTTTGAGCAGCTGATCACCCAACTCCTTTTATGGAAAGCAATTGATAATAATATTGTCCTCCTTGGTGACTTTAACGAGAATATTTATACTGGTCACCTTGCAACAAGACTCACAGCGGATGACCTAAATTTTGTGGAATTGTGCAGAAAGCATACCGGAACACCAATCCCCCCTACTGACCTCACCACACCGGGGATTACCTGCATTAACATTTTCATTCTTCCACAGTATGGTGGTGTTGGCAACCACTGATGTTTCATCATTGACCTCACCTCAGAATCAATGATTGGGACATCATTCCCAAACATAGTTTGGTGAGCTGCCAGAAAACTACATTGCACCTCCTACCAAATGATTAACTTATATAATGCTGAGCTCACCTCAGTATGTGACAGACATGACATGTTTCATTGCATGGACCAAATTATCCGCCACACCATGTTACTCACAAAGGATGATTTCACACAAATAATAGATTCATGGGACGTTGAACTCATGCAGTTCATGCTCATTTGGAATCCCCCTGCAAAAAATTTATTTTGGGTCATATTGAATGGAGCCCTTCAGTTGGCCTCTGGCTCAGTCGACAGTGGCTCCTTCACAGAGTTAGCCTTTGAATGATTGGTGATTGTGTTCCTGATCCCCGGAACAGGTTCAGAGATTGCCTCAAACTTGGCCTTCCTGATCCTTGGACCTCAACTTATGGCACAATATGTGCACATATTCTTGTCACCAATTGGAGATCAAACATCTGTCAAAAACTTCCCCAACCCTCCAACAACATCATCTCCAGCAACTGATTGACAGCTGAGTGTAATAATGACCACATCCGGGCTAAGGCTATCACAGAAATAATAATATAGAGAGAAAACCAGAAAGGATGTTGAAATCAGATCAATCATGTCATGCAGCCCCCCCGCAGTGGCAACCCCCTGGCGATCCAAGTAATGACCCCCACTGGCATTGAACTCTATAATACAGAGGAGTCTGTTTTTCAACAGGCAACAACCCACCTCTCTCTCCAACTCCACCTTGTGTATACAGCCTCCTGCTACTCCAGCCAGCTACTGAATGATATCGGCCATCTCGGGGATACCCAGTGTGCTCAGGAAATACTCGATGGCACATACACCTTTCCTCCAGACACTGATCGATGGACATGAATGATTCTAGAGGAGGCACATCACACATACACTATCCTGGCTAATGAGTAAATCATGATAACAATTACCGTGCATGACTTTCAGAACTATTGGCAGAAGTTCAAGGAGAAGACATTGTCCTCATTCAGCTGATTGCACTTTGGTCATCATTATAAGGCCACAAGCCACAACAGTTTGCTCTCCTCTCTGTACACTGCAAAACTTACAGCATGCACCAGGATGGGCGTTGCCCTGACTCAATGGAGTATTGGTCTCACAGTGCTGTTGCAAACAAAGACTCGCAGAAATAATTTCATTCATAAGATGAGGGCAATCTGTTTACTGGAGGCTAATTTCAATTATTTCGATAAAACCAGCTTTGCCCATTGGATGATGGCTTCCACACAGGATAAAGGCCAAATTCCAGCTGAATGTTATGCTAAGAAAGTGAGCAACTGTGTCAACGTGGTCATTATAAAGATAATGTACTGTGATAAGTCAAGAACACACCACCACCCGATGTGAATTGGATGAAATGATTTCAACAACTGCTATGACTGCATTGCCCACCCCCCTGCAAGCATTACGCTTCAGAGTTGGAGCATGTCACGCGAGGCCATTGGCATGTTACTAACCTCCATGCAAACCATGAGATTTTTTCTTTGTATGGGTTATGGGGAATCCCCAAATTCAAGGGTGGATTGGAATTTGATCACAACCTGGGATTGGGACAGGGTAATGCTGCTGCTGGCCCTGGATTCCTTGCCCTAAGTTTGCAGATCGCCAATGCATATGTTGGCAATGGGCATGGATACCATTCAATATCCAGCCTCTCCTGAACACAAACTGATCTTGAGGCGGTCATACATGTGGATGATATGGATTTGTTACATTCATCCCCTCATGTCTCAGTGTCACCTGCACAGCTCATTGCTCACTCCCAACAATCAATGACCACTTGGGGCAGCCTTGCTATTGCCACAGGTGCTTCTCTCAAACCGGAGAAGTGTTACGCTTATTTCATGGTTTACAGGTTCTCTGGTGGAAGAGCATTACTTGGTTCCATTGGAACACTCCCACTCCCCTCCACTTTAATCCCACAGCCACATGCCCCCCCCTTCCATCACACCTCACTGTTCCATTCCCTGATGGATCATCTTCACTGATTCCAACATTACCACCCACTTCTGCATCATTAATGCTTGGGATATGGTTTGGCCATCTTCTCGTGGGAAAAAGCATATCCAGAAGATGTCCCAAAAAGGTCATGACTGGGCAGATAGGCTACACTCAAGACCATTAAGACAGGCTGAAGCTTGGATCAGTTTTTCCTTGCAACTCTACCCTGGAATGGCGTGGGGATTAGCTACGGTCATCCTGTCATCCAAGGAATTCTTTTTGGCCACAAAAAGCATCCACTACAAATGCTTTCCCCTACTTGGTACTTGGCATCCAGCACCTTTTTGAGTTACCATGGCAAACCCTCCCAGAATCCTACCAAGGGATTGGCCTCCCCAATCTTGTCCTTCACTCCCTTGCCTCAAAACTCCAGCTCATCTGATGCACATGGGGATTCAAGGATGCAATGTCCTTTTCTCTCTTTATGGGATACGAGATGTTCATCATGGATATAGGTATGTATGGTAACCCATTCTCCTTGGATTACCCTCAGTTCTCCTCCCTTTCCACATCTGTAACAAGATTCAAGAACGTATGGGAGCTCTTATTGACTTTAAGGTTTCCACTAGAATTGGTGATGAGTATCATCTCCACCCTGTATGCCTTGGCAACTCCTTGCTCATGTTTGAATTTTCCAAGTACTTCAGTGGGCAAGATCTGACAGGCCTAAATGTTGTCCACCATAACAAGAAAGTAATACATTTGTCATGCATTGTGCTATGCGATGGTCAAACAATCAACAAGGAATGCCTTTTGCCATGTGTGGGTGTTTTTGACCATCACAAATTGACTTCACCTTGTGGGCCATGTCAAGAAGTGGATCAGCTCCGATTTCCTTGTTCTTCCCATACCTCTTGGTAAACACATCTCACCACTGCACCATGACTTTAGATGGACAACAAATACAGACAGATCATCACTTCATCTTAGGATAATCTCTGATGAAATCATATGGTGGTACGGTATGGATATTGCTACGTCTAGCTTTCCAAAAATGTACAAGATCTTTGTCTCAAAACAGGTCTTGGGATGGTGTGGGACAAATAGTAAAGTGTCTCTGTGGGATTCATCTATCCCCAACACATGCCCAAACTGCAGTATTGCAAAGGAGTAGTTGAAACACCTCACTTGCTGCACCCATGTAGGCAATGTCAGATCTACAATAGAAGTCATATCACATCTGGAATATGCAAATGTTGACCCAGAGTTGGTTGCAATACACAGCTCATACATGACAGGACAAGGGGCAATTTCAATGGAAAGTTGAACCCCACAGAACAGCTGATACCGCACACTGTACAAGACACATGATTCACTTGGCTGGGACTGCTTCATCAAGGGCTCGAGGGATGAATTCCAATCCTGCTTATCTCTACCATCAGAAAGTCTCTCCACAAGTGGATCCCTCAAAGATCAATCACACAATGGGGTATTTCCCATATCAAATTGCTCATCAACATGATGCACAAACAGTGGCTATACCAAGAAATTCTGATCTACACCTAAGAATCTAAGGTCTGACCTTCCATCAACACTCCCTCCTGTCCGACAGGATCAATGAATTGATCACAATGCCTCCTGCTGACCTACTCCCATGCCATCGTCACCTGTTGCACCACAACTTCTTTAATCTTGGTGCTGACTCCACCCAAAAGCATCAACTGTGGGTGGCTTCTATGGAGTCTGCAATCAGTGCTGCAAAACACGGTTCCTCTGGCCACCACACCCCAGGAAGTCTACAAAAATTCTATATGCTCCCCCATAGTCTCACCCACAGCAATCCCCTTTCACCATGAAAACTACGTCTTGGCACACACACCAAATGCCATGTGGCCCACACAGTGGACCCTCCCTGCCTCATTCTGGATACCACCCTGAGCTCCCTCACCTCCATGCCCCCCACCAATGACCCACATCCCTGACCTCACAGGAACAAAATTCCACCTACACTGGAAAAGAAAATGACCCACGATCATTGATCATTCTAGGTCTGCTCAGCCCTGAATGCATTCATATGAACAAGAATGCCCATTATGGACATTAATTGCCCCTGTGCAGTTGCTCTGCCTATATGGCAGAAAAGAAAGACAAAAGTTAGTCTGCTTGCCAGTATCACCTCAACTAGAATAAGTAGAAATTGGTCAATTTTATAAGAAAATGTTTAAACATTAATATGCCCTTTGCAATTCTCATATGCTTCACTTATGGATTGGTTTACTGGAGGAACCACCAGGGGGGGGGGCAAGGAGTCATCGTATGATGGGGCAGATGGTGACCAACATTGAAACCATCGTCATTGCTCTTGTTGCTTCTGATGTCATGTATCATCATCAGGCATCTAAATCGCTCACAGTTTTTTGCATGTTGCATGTTTTTCTGCAACTGCAAAAAGGTAACCATCAACAACGCCTATGCCAGCAGACAGAAGTTGATGGGTTGTGCAAACCAAAGGCTTGGAAAGTTGCTCCTGAGATTGCCTGAGGACCTGAGCTTTCGTGCATCCTTGGTGTGTCAGAAAAGGTTGCTGTAGAGGCATGGGTAATGACAGCCAAACACAATTGCCTCCCCCCAAATCCTGACCTAGGCGGGTGGATAACTCCTCTCCTGAAGTGAAAAACGAGTGGAAAAC
>JALLPB010000530.1:0-14898 GCA_036939975.1 Cyclostephanos tholiformis | reverse complement strand
AATTGTCGTTCGTTCTTCTCCATGGCGTCCGCATCGGCCGACGACGTCCTTCGTGGGGAGATACGCGATTGCGATTACGCCGTTCCCTGTCAGTTCGGCGGATGCGGCATGAGGCTGAGATTGCGCGACCACGCCGCGCACGAGTCGATTTGTACCCACGCGGGGGTGGGATGTCGATACGCCGACTGGGGATGCCGTTGGGTCGGGCGTAGGATGGACCTCGCCGGACACGACGCGAACGATTGCGAATTCCGAACGGGTCTCGGAGTGCTCGTGGATCGATTGCGTATGCACGACGACGCCACTCGCAGGGCATTGCACGAGCATCGCGCTCGCATCGGCGTCGCGAGTCAGATGATCGCGTCGCACTCCCGTCAGATCGCGATGGCTCGGGCGGGGAGGGATCCGTATAACGTGTTCGACGTCCTTCGGCTGGCATACGATGCCTCCCTCTTCCCCGGTCGATCGGCGACGAGGGGGGCACAGAGGGAGGAGGCGCGGTGCGTCGTATATAACGTCCTCCTCTTGTTGCCATCCCTCGCCTTGGCGTTCAACGTGAGTGTGAATTATTCGATATGCGGAGGAACCGACCAAGGAATGCGGATACGACGGAAAGGGGAAAAAAAAAAAATATGCGATTACGCTGAAATCTCATCAATTCACGTTGTGATGTATCATTTTTCGCTCTCTTGGCTTACAATAGGTTGCATTTCGCGGCCTCAGACTGCTTTTTGGGACACAGTTTAATAAGCTGTCTGGGGATGATATGTGGTTCATAATTGATGCCCTTCTTTTGTCAATCATCGTTTCGATGCTCGGCGTCCTCTGCGTAGCTTGCTTCTTCATCGACAACCAAGGACCCCTGGAATGGACGTCCTATAACGTACGGAGCAGCGTCCCCGGTCTGCCAATGCTGAGGGACCTTGCAGGCGTTTGCATGGCCATGCTCCATTTCAGCTCAATCGAATTCCTTGGTCCGCACCCTGGTCTTATTCTGTGGCATTGCGCTGCGTTTGTGACGATTTTTCATTCCTCCTTCGTATCCTCCATCTTCGAAAAACTAGCTCCAGCGTCGCCTGCCGCCGCCGCGCCAACTAACGCGAGAACGGGTCGGGCCTGGCCCGTTGCAGTTTTCGGCTTGCGATACGGCCTCCTTGCCGCGGTGTGCGGCTTCGCTCCGAGCATTAATGCCGTGGTTGCGCTGCGCCTTCTCAGGCGAGTGGGCGCGGCGTCGTCTCCAGTAGTCACCGCGGAGGACTCAGAGTGCTTCGTGACCAGGTTCGACGCGGGCCTGCTGATGATTCTTTCGGGATTTGCCACCGCGTTCGTGTACGTCGACGAGGTCGGTGAGTTTGCGTTGTGCCGCGCCATTCTGCGGGATTGGGCATACGCATTAGCAACGCTGGCGTACGCGAATGCGGCAGTTTACCTGTTGGACGTTGCCGGCGGCGTTTTGGGAGAGAAGAACTTTCACATGGGCAATCGAATGTTGGCTCGATCGCAACAACAAGCGCAGAGTGCGAGCCTTCCCTTCATAAAGCCAAGTCCGATCGGTTGTTTGGTTTGCGGAGCTTGCTCCTTTCTAATGATTATCATCGCTACTGGATGAGTTTACTATTACGCTGTATCATGCAAAGAATTGTACCTAATTCCTTTGACGAATTAATACTTTGAAGGCTCGCTAATTTGTGGCTGTTATGTGGTGGCTACTTCGTTCATCTTTTCGTCATAGCGCTGTGTGCTGCAATTTTCTATCGGCGCGTTTCTACGAAGTGCCCCTGGTCGCATGCTTCTCCAGAAAAAAAATCTATCGTATCACGGCCTCAAATCATTCCCATCTGGACCAACACATCCTTTTATTAGAATGACATTCCCATACGGTCGCCTCTCCATAGTCTGGATCAGGGCGAAACAACCTTTAGCCTCCTCGTAGAACATAAATCGCTCGATCGGATGAACCACCGTATCGGCCCCACAACGCGTTGTTATCGCATCCCTTAGGGCGTTCATCACCTCGACTCCGGCGGCCGGCAACTCCACGCCCTCCTGCGGCGCCATGTACATCGCCTGCGCTTTCTCGAAATAATCCAGAGGCAGGACGCTGCATATCGCATCGAGGGCCTCCGGCAGGGACACCGTCAGGACGATGTGCTTGCCCGTCGTCGTATGAGTGGCGATTTCGGCTACGTTCGCCCCGACGAGGAGGTTCAGGCGAGCTGCGCATGCTGTTCGAAAAGCGAAATGGACACACATAAACGGGGTCGCTCACCTGCCGGGAAGTTGCAGTCGCATACGATCAACCTGTTTCCGTGACCCATGGATCTGAGGACGTGGAGGATATCCGCCGTAAGGAGGGGATCGATCCCTTTTAAAAGCCCCATGATAAAGGTTTCTTGCTGTGTTTAATAATTGTGTGCTTCCACACGATCATAGTTATGCCAGACTGTGGGGGTTTGCGAAATGAGATATATCGCATCAATCTGTCTTCATAGAGTAGAGAGTTTTTGGATCTTTTCAAATTTATTGATTCCTATGTTCAAATAAATGCCCCGACTTCAAACTATCTACGCACAATATGGGTAAAGGCCGTAGTATCGGGTTAGGTGGGTGCTTTTCACAACGTCTCATGATGATAACCCGTAATAATTGGTCGGCGATGGCAGCATTTCTTATGCTGCTCATGGGTTCACCATTCCCCGTGAACTGTTTCACCGCCGCCCCGTCGAAAGTCCTCACGGTGCACGCCCCACTAATATCTTCTATACAGGCGCCGTCGGCCCGGCCCCTCCATTCCGTCGGCGGCTCATTCGCCGGCGCGACGTCGACCACGACGTCTCTTCGCATGAACTTTTCGCCCCCCGATGACAACGATACCGGCGGACTTGGCCGCGGGAAAATTCTCCTGGTCCTCGCCATGATCGTGAACGTGTGGCTTTTCAGCATCCCGCCGGAATTCCGACGCTCGCGGTTCTGCACCGACGAGGATGTTTCGCTCCATCCCGAGAAGCATTGTACGACGTTCGGCGCATGGAGGACGGGCATTACCGAGTACTATGCCAAAGGCGGTGGAATCAAATTCGACTTTTCGATCGAGGGAAAGGAGGTATGAGAAGGAACACCACCAGCCGCAGGTAATGAATTGTGGTGAACGAGAAAGTTTCAGAGTCAAGTCAAATCCATAGTTTTAGAGGTAATTGCATGGAGAAAAGTCATACCCTATTGGTCTCTTCCCTACAATCATCATATTCCCCCTCGGATCATACGCCTCATATCACATCCGACCAATGATCTCACATCAAGAGTAAATTAGACACTCGTCTCTCGAGATTGGCGGGAGGACGTATCGTAACGAGAACATCATCTTCTTCCGCCCTGAAAAAATCACGCACATGCACACAATTGATTCTCGTGACGTAATCTCCATGAGGAAGGTTTTTTTCGACACCGAAGAAATTGCGCCATATCATAACTTGCCCGGAGTCCAAACGGCGTCCTTCCACGTCCTTTCGTCGACCACGCTAACCGCCGACCCCGCCTGCTTATTCGTCACCTTACGTCCAAAATACTTTTCGATAGTGTGCTCGTACCCCCAGGCATACCTGGAGTGCCTGATCAGTTGATCCTCCCTCAGCAAAACCGTACGTCCCTCGCGTACGTTCGCGCCACGGGGATTCGCAATGCCGGCCGGTACCATATCTGATCTTATAGTAACCTCGTACAACGCGCAAAGGAAGGCGTATGGATACCTCGAATCGATCAACGTCGATGTATGGTAGTGCATCGACGCGCCGAGGTAACGTATCGTTACTCCTCCGACGATCGTGTCATTATTCAGCGACGACGGCGCGTACGTCGAATTGCCCCGACCATTCCCCGAGTCGTCGATAACCCCGACCGCGGACGATGATGATCCATCCCCCCCACCCCGACCGAGGTCGTCGACCCAAGTGGGATGGAAGAGCTCCTCGCCCAATTCCCTCCGGAGCGTGTCGAGCGGCGTCGCGTCGTCGACGTTGGCGTTACCGCCCAGGAGACAAACGGCCCCGCGAAACGCCTCGATGGGGTAATCGTGGCTCTTCACTTGGACGAGGTACCCGACGTCGTCCTTTCCCGACGACGAATACGACGACGGCGCATCGACGTCGATGACGCGTATGATCGCCACGGCCGCGCGTCCCTCGCCGCCGCGACGCAATGCCGACCTCAGATCGCCGTCGGCGTCGCCCGCGCCGAGGCCGTATCGCCTCGACGATATGTTGCGATACGGCGAATATGACTCGTAATTGCCGCGAACGATGGAAATAAGATAAATGAGGAGGGATGATAGGGCGGCGGAGATAAGGAACGACGACGAGATGGTCCCGTTTGTGAAAGGTGTCGCGGCGCCACTGCTCCGGGGGGGGAGGAGTGAGGAGCCGATCGCGACACGGGAAGTCCTACGCTGCCTACGCTCGGATCTCATGATGTCTTCGTCGTCTTCGACGGCTGGAGGTGGTGGCACATCCAAGGCCGGAGGTGCCATGCCCTTCTATCTTCGCCACCCTTAAACAACGAAATGAGATGTTGCTATATTATATTTTATCGTTTCTGCGAACAACGACTTCTGCTCTGCACGCTATGTATCGTACGTACTACCACATAATAGTAATATCTCTCTCTTGCACACTTCGCTCGGTGAAAAAGTGTGTACTATTCCTATGTGAAGAAAATCACCAACCCCGCCAGATTTTGTGCCGTTGCAGATAAAATTGAGAAGAATTTTTACAATTATTGTGCTACCATTTTCAATTCAATTGATTTTCCCTCAATCATATTAACAATTATTGATGTGACTTCACATTTCACCGAGGCTCGATAATATCATATCTGGAAGCACATAGGGGAACCATGGAGGTTGCTGCCGACGCAATGCTGTGCCCGACAGAACAGTCTACCCAGTCTCATACTCTCAAACAGAGTCCCATACATTATTTAAGCTCTGAATGAATCGACTCACAACTTACCGGATGCCCTCCTCTCTGTCAATAACTGGCATCCGATTCTCAGTAAGTCAATTTATTCCATAACTGTCTTTACAGCAGTAACCTTTACTTACAACAAATCAACAATGGAGGTAATCGGCCTAGAAAAAGAATCGAACGTTAGGTATGAAAACTCTCACTTGATCGTTCGTTTAAAAAACGAGCGGTGAAATGAGAATCATTCAAGATCATCATCTGGCCGAGGTGACAAAATGATAACATTTTTGTTACAATGACAGTACGATATTTGCGTCGATCATGTGCGATTTGAGGTGTTTCCTCCTCGTCCCTTCTGCTGCTAGGTATTGGTCTCATCTCTCATATCTATTTAGTGCTACGTACATTCCAAAGGTGTGTTTTTTTCACCGGGACACAGGGCCCATCTGTCGCGGATTTCGCATCGTTTCGGAGTAGTGGGATGCAGAGCGATCCGAATTTCACCGCTTCACCTATTCGCGTTACGTTCGTGGATAAGTCACATCGGTAACTATCCTCCTCGAGAGAAAAATGTCTCGAGGATCCGTGCGGACACATCGACAGCGCCTAATTGATTTTTTTGTTTGGCATGATTCCACGTTGTGGAGATATTGAGATCGCATACGCGAAAGTGCCTATCACGGCTAGATATTACAGCTCAGGCTAAGAAGTTCTTTCTCGATAGTCCTGAATACATCTTCAATCTCATCATCCCCAGTGAGCGTCCCTTCCCTCAGTTGCACAGTCGGCCCGTGAAGCAATTTGTTCGCCGCCCTACGCAAGCTAGCATCATCGCCGCCTCCGGCATGGCCCAGGGAGGTGACGATATCATCAACCCGTTGACGCAACCTTGAAATTCTCTCGACGGTATCAGTTTCCATCGCCGCCAGTCTCGCGACGCACGCCGCTACAGATACTTCCACCGCACGTTCCCTCGCGGCCTGTGAAGAAGTATCGTTTCACGAACAACATTCATATGAATCATGCAGGGCATAGTTGGGAGATAAATCCAATTGATACCACGCAATCCCTCACCTCCGCAACGATCCTGGCCAACTCCGACGGAGGAGTGCCATCGGGGCCGAACTCCCTGAGCTTTCGTATTTCCGGAACCACACGTTCGTCCCTCACGGATTTTCCTGCGTTTAGGGCCCCATCTAGAATCGTTTTTATTCTCCCGCGTCGACCGCCACCCTCCGTCGCTTTCTGCACGGAAACGACCTCGACCGTGCGCTTCAGCTGCAGGAGGATGTCTGTTCATGGCCGTTCGACGTACCGTAAGGCGAAAGAAAGGACGGGGGGGATGATCTACATTCAGAAAGAATAATGCTTGTGGGAGACATCGAAACAAAGAAAGCGTCGTCCGGGATCCGTCATCCCTCGATTTAAGCATGTACGATAAAAACTCACGCGCGTCTCTCGAAGAGTACGGTCGGAATACCACCTCCCGATCCGGACGGTTCGGACGAGGCGACAGTCCGCTAGCGACGAGCGACATGTGGGTACAAATCGACGCGGTCCCCTCCATCGACGATAGTCGCCCCGCGAGCGAGCGTATTTCCGACGATGCGTTCGACGACGAGGACGATGAGGACGTCGACGATGACATCATCAAAGACGACGGCGACTCGCCAGTCCTCATTGCACCGGGAAGGTCGAGCCACGACGACAGTCCCACTCGCTCGAGCAACGACGCCCCCGTCGATCGCCTCGAATGGACCTGCCGTTGGAGGTTGTATGCTACGGCGCAACGGGCAGCGACATCGCCCATCGTTGGGGAGGCGGCGATGGTGGAGCGGTGCTGGTTGCGGGACGAGGATGGATATTCGGTCCCTACCACTACCCCCTCCTCTCCCGCCGCCGCGGTATCCTCCTCCCTCTCCTCCTCCTCCTCCTCATCATCATCGTCGTCGTCACTGCTACGAAGCACGAGCACGACGTCGAGCCTGGCGCAGTTGGAGAGGGCGGCGCATTCCTCCACGACGAATCTCGTTCCATCCCTCAAAAACGACGATGATGATTGCACCTCATCGTTCGAGGAAGGGGTGCCGGGGATGGCGAAGGGAGGTTCCACGACCTCCTTCTCCTCCTCCTCCTCCGACGACGACGACGACCACAACCACTCCTCGCGATCGTATGGAGTCGTCAACTTGACCTCCGACTCGTCGAGTATGCGCTTCGTCCATGAAAAGGAAGACGGCGAGGATGAGGAGGACGACGACGACCTCGACGAGATTCGAATTTCCATCCCAACGAAGAGCGAGTGGAACTCCATCAACGCCCTCGGCCTCGGGACGAAAAAATCCCGACCGTCGCCCAACGTCGCGTCCTTCCACCTCCAGCATTCCCTTACGAGACGCTCGCACGGCGACTTGAATTCGTCATCCGTGGATGGGAGGGATATCAGGTGTATCGTCCGGCGCGCGGCGGGGGCGGACGCGGTCTTCGCGGGACGGGGCGGGCCATGGAACCGACGATGATCGCTCATCACCCCGCGGTCCAAGTCGGCCCCTGCATCGGGAATGCCACACAGCGTCGTCGTCGTCATGACCGACCCGACGCGCGTCGTTGGTGGGCCGGTGATCGCCGCCGCGAACAGCAATGGAACCACGACGACGACGATCATGGCGGTTTTTGTTTTTCTTGGCGGGCTGCGAGATTGCCATGACGATGGCATAAATAATGTACTGATTCCTCTGTGAATTATAATTGTTTCGAACCCTCCTTCCCTTCCACCCCCCCAGCCGGAATCCAATAATATTACCTATTGCGATGTCGTCGTCCCAATCCCATATGCATCATCTCCAACGATCGAATTCTCCGCGTCCGCCGTCGCCGACGGAGCTTTCGTACACCCAGCTCGCGAAGCTCGCGCCCCCGTCCAGCCTTAGGAGACGCGGGCCCGATGCCGATATCGTCGCAGTCCACGGCGGCGGAGGCGGAGGCGGCAACAACAATGACGACCGCGACGGTGGAGCGGAGGCTAGATCGCTTCGACGGGGACCGACGGACGCGACATCGACGCATGTCCCCCCGCCACCCCCACCGCCGCCGTCGTCGGGACGAGTCGGCCGTCCCTCCCATCAGGGCAGTCCAGCCGTGGCGGCGGCGGCGTCATTGACGACCACGGCGACGGGGGACGACCGGGTGTCGAATCTGGAATCGATGCTCCTACGCGCCGGGGGACCGACCCCGGACTCCATGCTCGCCAAACCGCGATCGTCGGACGGGGGCCGACTCGGCGAGATACGTCAATTCATCGACACCCTGAGGAACATGCAGGAGGCCGTGTATCGCACGTCGGACGAGGGGGGACATCGAGCTAGGAAGTCACGCGCGCTCAACTCCCTCCTGGGCATGTTCGAGCGCATCGCCGAGGGAGGGGGTGGGGTCGGCGATGGCGGCATCGGCGGCGGTCAATTCGTCGCCGCAACGACGGTGCGCGGGCGCGACGTCGCGTCCGATGATCTCACGAACGAGCTCCGACGAGCGAGGATCGAGTCGTCCCGACTCGCCGACGAGAACGCTCGATTGCGAGCCGAGTCCGCACGCGTCAAGGCTGGCGTCGCGCGCGAGGCCGAGCGGGCGAGGGCGGCCTCGGTCGCGGCGTCCGCCGCGGATAAAGCCCGAGACTCCCTCCTCTCCGACATCGCGCGACTCACGGGGGAGAACGTCGACCTCCGTCGTGCCGCCAACGAGGCGAGGGTCGTCGATGACGGGATAATCGCGGAGCTAGAGGCGTGCCGTGCGGAGGCGGCGCGCCTGCGAGATGCCCGGGACCGAAACGCGAACGAGATCCGCCGCAGGGGATCGGAGGTGGCCGATCTCCGACGGGATGCGATGAACGCTAGGGCGGAGTACGATGGGATATTGACGGAGCTCGAGACATGCCGGGGGGAGAATGCCGACCTACGCGATAGGCTCGATAGGACGACCGACGAGCTTCGTAGGAGGGCATCGGACCTCGTCGACGTCGAGAGGAGGATGGACGACATTCATGACCAGCTCATCTCGGCGCGTAATTCGCTCGAATCTGCCAACGAGGACCGACGTCGCCTACGCGACGAACTTCATATTTCCCAGCGCAACTCGACGGCCGCATCTGAGCAATTGATGGTCCTGCGCAAGCAGTTCTCGAAATTGCGAACGGAGGGCGATGATCACGCCGCGCATCGTCAGAATGGGACGGGTTGCAATGAAGAGCACAATGAAAACGCTCTCCTCACGGCAATGGCGCGGGATGACGCACTACCGGGTCCGCCGGAGTCCAAGAAGTGGACAGAGATGTCGCGATCGGATCGCGTCGAGGGCGCGGGGGGGGAATCTTCTACGAGGGAGGGCTCGCGAACGACGGCGCGGGTGGACGATGATTTGATGTCGAGGGTGGACGAGCTAAGCGCCTGGCTTGATGGATCTAATCGACCGAGGCGCGGGAGGGAGAGCTCGGCGGACTCGACGTCGATTCATCGCGGTGCCTTCCTCAGCAGGACGGAGGCTCGAATCGATTGCGACATTGCTTCTACCGTAAGTTTTAGTATCGATTCGCACCGCAAGGGATCCAGTAAAAGCGCGTCACTGGGGACATCATCTTCTCGTAACGGACCCTCGTTGGCTGGGCCAAGTAATTGCACCAATACAGCGCTGGATGGGATGGATACCATAATGAATGACACTGTGGGCACTAGCATACTGAGCCAGCCTAAGTTGATTCATCTATCTACTACAAAAAAGGGAAATGAGCATCCCAATCTGATGAACTATTTTTACAGCCAAATCAAGCTCATTGAATGACGTTTGCTGTCTCTCATTTTATCTGCATAGATACTTTACATATAATGCATGCAAACCGATCATTAACTGAATGGTTAATTTCATCCAATGACTTGCTATGTGCGCATCGGTTAGACTTATATGCCTCAAGTCACATAAATTATTACAACAACAAAAACCTTAGCAAAATCACAATTTTGTAGCACACATATTGCTTTATCTATTAACCAAAAAATTTTGGCATACCGATTATGTTCCGATTCGGTTTACATATGTTGTTCATCCTCTCATAACAAATCTGTCACTGAAAAGCGACTCATACCGATGATCCCGCATCGCTGGTTTCTTAGTTATATCCACACAGGGTTTGAGGATATAGCTTATTCTACATCTGAATTGATCTAAGCTCGTCTAATCTATTTCAGAGGACAGCTTTAAAGGCCCTTACCTGGATCTGTTAAGTTTCAATGTGCAAACAAAACACCACCCAGGTCATTATCCAACCAAAAATTAAATCAATGAGCCGCATGACCGATCGGTCATTATCCAATCTCGCTTCCGTTGCGGCGCTTTTTAGCAGGACGAAACACACAATGCCCATTGAAATCGTGGTTCACTTCTGACTACAGTCACATAATTGTCGCACGATCCTCTGCTAAATTTAAGGTCGAATTTTACAGATCGAGCGTTAAAATACGTCGCAATAAAACTAACGTAATTCCCTTGGACATTGTCTATAGCATCTCATGAGTGAGACATCCCATATCGAGTTCAATACCCATTGGACTTGTCAACGGGATTCAACAGAGTCTCTCCCCGTACGAACCTCGGCAGATTCTCGTTAACGAAAAACTCCGTGCTCTCCCTCATGAACGTTCGCGTCATGTCCATGTTGTGCGGGCTAAGGAGGACGTTGTCCAACTTCCAGAGCGGACTATCCCCCGGCAGGGGCTCCACCGTCGTCACGTCCAATCCCGCGCCCCGTATCGTGCCGTTCGTGAGCGCCTCCACGAGCGCCGCCTCGTCTATTATCGGTCCGCGTCCGACGTTAATAATCACGGCGGAGGGCTTGCACCTCGACAATGCCTCCCTCGACACGAGGCCCCGAGTTTGCTCGGTCAGGGGCGCGGATACGAGGACGTAATCGCTCCTCGATAGCAGCTCGTGCAATCCGTCCGTACCGTACACTCGATCGCAGTACGGATCGTCGGGAGAGGACGACGACGACGACGACGCGGTCCTTCTCAATCCGAGGACGACCATCCCGTAAGCCTTCGCCAGCCTCGCGCACGCCCTACCGATGTCGCCGTAACCCACGATGCCCAAGGTCGCGCCCCTCAATTCCATTATCGGGTACTGCGTCCAATCGACGTCGCCCTTCTGCCTCATTAGGCGTGGCACGTCCCTCGCGAAGTACGAGCACGCCATCATGCAATACTCCGCGAGCGAGCTCGAGAATATCCCCCTCGCGTTCGTCATGCGCACGTTGCTATATCGTTCGGATAGGACGTCGGACACGATGTGATCCACCCCCGCCGACCGGGCGTGTATCCACTCCACCGCGGGATACGCGTCGAGGAGCTCGACGAGCGATTCGCGCGGACGCGGATGCGAGACGAATATGACGTTCGGATCGAGATGGGGGTCCGTCGTCATCGAGTCCCCCCCGTACTCCTCCATCCCATCATCCTCCCGTCGTACGATGTCCCCGAGGGACGATCCGACCCCGACGAGGGTGCACCCCGACGGCAGCGTACCCGAGTAAAGCGGCTCGTTGTTCGGATCGTTCGGATCGGACAACGCCAGTATGCGCGCCTCCCTAACGACGATGGACTTGCCATCGTCGTCGTCGTCGTCGTCGTCGTAATTTCGACGCGATTCGCGATATACTCCTCCGGCGGACGTGTCCCCCCCGCGGTTACGGTACATCGATCCGTCCTGGTTTGAGGTGGACGACGACGATGACGATATCATGTGGCGATGCAACGATCCTATCAACCGACGGCGTTGGGTCGTCGTCGAGAATGTCGATGGGGCACGGGGGGGGGTGGGGGGGGGACGATGTCCGGGGAGGGAGAGATAGCTCGCGATCGAACGGAGGGCGACGGACGTTCGCGTGGGTACCGACGGATATGCGAGGGATGCGACGGCGACGGCGGGGATGTTCATTTTTTGAGTTTGCCTCCCCCCTCTCTCTCTATTCTAGTATTAGAGTGGCCTTATTTCAAAATTCGCAGCGTTTTTTTTCGCTCAGATTTTAGCGCAGTTTTGCTGTCCCATCAATTTGTGCAGGTTTTATTTTGAGATGGGTAGCTTAAGTTGGGTTTGCGGTCTTAGGATCACCCTGTTTTTTTTTAGCGTGCCAGATTTTTTTATCATCTCTGGGGCCAAAATTGCGTACGATAAATACATTTACTCGTACATCTACCCCCCACTCCAACGAATCAGTTTTGGAAAAAAATCCTCCTCTCAGGAAAATATAGATTCCTATGTAGAGCTCTGTGCGAATTTCTTCGCTGACAAATAGTTGCGAATTGCCAAAAAGCAACTATTTGTCAGCGAAGAAATTCACAGTGTTGCCAACTCCGAGAAATAGTCAAGAAATAGCGCATGTCGCAGCTCTAAGGTCAGTCATTTTATCTTCAAGGCATCTCTGTCCGCCAAAAAAATTCGCAGTCCACTAGTGAATCAAACGCAGCGAATTGGAGTTTTAAGGCCACTCTATTATTATATATTATTATTTTCAAGGTTTATTTTCATAGCGCGTTGTCGTCGTTTTCATTTTTTTGGTCTGTCCATCGAGACTTGAAAGACTCAATAAAAAATATATAATATAACGGAAAACGAATTCGCTTTATTTATATTATATGGACGACGAATGGCGTCCCTCCCGACCAACGCCCCAGGCAGGAGGGCGGCATTCACTCACCTCCTCGCCCTACTCGCGGGAATAATCATCGGCAAATCGATCGACGCGGACGAGTTACGGGCCTACCGCTCGTCGTCATCGTCGAACGACGGCGCGTTGACGCGCATCCGTCGGGGGGTGAAATCGTTCCTCGTGACGGGGATCGTTTTGGGTTTGATAGTCAAGACGGGGAGGATGGCCATCGGGGGAGGTTACGGGGGGGGTGGTGATGATGGCGGTGGGGGGGGGGGAGGGGGGGATGGGGTGAAGCACGATGGGGGGAAGTGGTGTCCGCCTTGATATATCGGCCTTTGCGGCGATCACTACCTCTTGTTCCCAAATCCCACCGCCTTCGATATTGCATGTATGGGCATAATATGCGCGACGAGAACTGGGATTGACGATGTCGAATTTCCAACATGTATCAGATACCCCCCATCATGCACACCATGTACATATAATGTTAAACCGAATCTTCTACGATTAGGTCGTCCCCATCGGTTAAGTGTTAGATTCGCGTCCTAGATAACTGGAGAAAAATAATAGCAACTACGATGCAACAGCTCGCGCTTCACGACAACGGAGGTCCGTTTGCGAATTGTTCGCAGGCAAGGTTATTCATTCGGCGTTACGATGCATCATGACGACATCTTTCGAGTTGTAAGAACCAATCCGAATTGTTGCGATCGCATTCCGAGATACGTACAACGAATCGCTGAAGTAACGGACGCGGGCGAGGACCGAACGAACATATATTATACGTTGCGGAATATTGGGCGACGGGCGCCGACGACGCCGGCTTCATTCCTCCCCTGGCGGAGCTCGTCCCACATATATTTCATCCAATAACGCATGAACTCGGATTTTTTTTTTAAATCGTATCGCGTGACGCATTATTTAATATAATATATATTCTACTTGACGTTCTTCTGCACCTTCGCCCTGTTCACGTTCTTGGGCACCTTCGGCGCGCGCACGCCCGACGACGCCGCCTTCGCCCCCCCGCCGCCGACCTTGGCCTTGTTCGTCTTCTTCCTGTCCTTCACCTCCCTCAACACGGCATCGCGCTGGGCGCTGCGAAATTCCGGCTTCTGGGCCGCCTTCTTCTTGATGTCGTCGAGGCTCAGCCCGACCACCGCTCGCTGGACCTTGTTCGTGCGAGTGCGGCGCTTCTTGAGGTTGGCCTCCGAAAGGCCCTTCTTGTGCAGGCGTCTCCAGGCCTGCGTCCACATGAGCTTCGCGGGCTTCTTCCTCTGCAGGGTCAGGGATTGCGCCTTCGACGATCCGAGGAAGATGGGCTTGCCGTCGCGACGTACGAACAGCTTGCCGGTGCCGGGCCAGATCCGGTATTCGGACATGGCGCACAGTTCGGCTATTGGGGGGGGATGGGGGAGGGAATGGGCAAATCAAGCAGATGGGGTTGCGGGTGAGAACCGAGAGACGCGCACTTGAAAGTGGGGGGATGGAGAAACGCCCGACGACGTGATGACGACGATACAAAACCTAAACGAGGAACGATCGAGGACCCTACCCCCCCCCTCCCCCCCTCCCTACGTTACTTTGCACTCGTCAGCGCCACGACAGGGAATTTGTCCGATATTTGCGTATGATTCCTTCGTCCCAACGGGATCGGCCGTCGAGACGGCCCGTTCGTGTGCCGTGATGGTGGTCATTATCGCCCCCTATGACGCGTTTATACACTTTTCTTCGACGTCCGAACAACGGCGCATTCCCACCATCGACGAATACCGACCGACGAATTGCCGTCGAATTACATGGGCCACGATGGAGGAGGAGAGGGGAGTGACACAACGGACCCGGGCGCTCGCGACGACATGACGCGTCGTCCAAAGAGGATCCCAACCAAACACCCCTCGTCGACGGAGCATCGAGGGGACAAAAAAAAAACGCCTCCATCCTGTCGGATCGTCGATAATGAGCAAAAAATATCATGTTGTAACGATGAAACGTACTAGCGATGACCATGGTTGCTTATCAGGAGTATAAGATATACGCGTAATCGACGTCGAAATCAAACGATGAGCGGCAATGGCCCGCGTTTACCGGCTTTACTTAAAGTCCCTACTGGTAGGGAGTTGCAAAGTTTACGATATCTACTTACCTATATCCTGAGCGATAAATAATTGGATAATTTTTTTTGGAGTACCGTTGGATGCGCAGTTTAAGCAAACACTAACGACAAGGGAAATTCTAAATCATAGA
>JALLPB010000529.1:0-14928 GCA_036939975.1 Cyclostephanos tholiformis | reverse complement strand
CAGTACAATTGTCCCGAGGCAAAAATCTAGATTTTTGCCTCAGTACTATTCCTATCGTAGACCTCTACGAGAAGTTAGGCCGCCTCTTCTTCATCCTAACTTCTCGTTGGGGGCAACTATAGGAATAGTAGAAAAGCAAAAATCTAGATTTATGCCTCGGGACAACTGTACTGGGCACTGTAGTACAACCTTCCTCACAAGTGCGATTTGGTGCGCAAAGGTAGTAGTACTGACAGTCATGCCTTATTATCAGTATTTTATTAGGTTCGATATCACTGCCATACGTATGGAGTCAATGACTGGGATGTCACTACCAGAGCATAAATCCACACCCCGCTGGCTAAAGCTGAAAAAAGCAGCAGGGCAAAACCAGTGGCGAAAAAATTTCGTAGGCAGCGTTTGAGCTTCGCACGGAACTCTCTGGATAACTCGCTATTTTCTTCGCCCTTTGATCTTGTCTGAATTGCAACTATCATGTTTTCGCGGGACGCCCCCTTGGCTTTTTTCGATGATACCAGTGATCCCTCGGAATTGCAGGTGGCTAAGACAGTGAATCTATCAGGATATATTTGCTTCCATAACAGTCTCGTAATGCCGGAAAAGAATAACATACGTGCAATATTCATGAACACATAGAGAAAGAAAGCAAATGTGTTTTGCATCAATTTGGAGTGAAGATACCACTCCAATGTGCATCCACAGCGTTCACTAATTGCGCCGACTAGCCTTTTTCGAGGGCCTGGACACGTAACAGAACACGTTCCCAACTTTTCGCAGTCAAAAATAGCACTCTTTATCATCCAATCACTCCCATTGGTATTGACCGAGCATGATGTATCTGCAAGAGAGACACCTGTGTGCAGAAAGTTGAGTGTCAATGAGCGGAATATGAAAGAGGCATTTCTGACACACAAATGTGCCATACCTGGCAGTTCATATGGGATGGGTATGGTCAAAATAGCTCGACGTTCATCCATGGGACAGGTAACACTCTTTGAGTTCGAATTTCCAATGGTGCAATCAGGATATGTGATCATGTCACAGCAAGCTTCCGTGAATGCAGAATCCAGCTCATCCGAGTTGATGCAGCGTTGGGCAACACCCATACTCCTCGACATTTGACGGTGAAAGTTTGAGTATGTAGTTACGTTCGAAGTCAACGTGTTTTGCAAAGTGGCCGTAGTAAGATATCTAGAGCTGCATGTATCACCCCTCTTCAAGTCAAAGGAGTCCATTCCTTCAATCAACAATGCGCTTCCATCTTGGTAAGCATAGTTATAGGCTATTGAGTACATATTTTTGGTGATGAAAGTACCATTCCCATTAGATCCGACGCACCCGGAGATGTATGATTGCAGCAAAGGGACATACAGTGCTACTATCATGGTAAGTAGCCAAATACTCGCCGTCAGGAATAGTACAAAACCTCCCAAGGGACTTGTAACAAATGCTACTGCTGCCCGGACAGGGTGCATTCGGAATGGATTCTTGATCTCTTTGTTAACTCTCAAGTCGATTCTGGGCATAGCCAGCGAAGTGGCAAACCAATACTTCATGAGCAATCGTACCGATGTATAAAATCGGAGGAAGTAGTCGACAAAAATAAAGGCATCGCTCAAATTCAAAAATTCAAGAAACCACAGATCAAAATCAATGTCAGGCCCCTGCAGACCTTCAAAGGACAGATTGATATTGGTAACCTTGTTTTTGATTTCGGTAATGTTGAATGCGGGAATGAGTGCATCGAATTTGTCCCCATCATACTGATTGCTTATGCCTGAAAACATTCCCAGAGCAGCCCGAGTGCTGGTTTTGAACATCTACACGGTTGGAGAGGACAAGTAGTGTGATTAGAAAAAATGTGCATAAATAATTGCCTTATGTATAATGCACTCACTTCGGTCTTATTTTTGTACAAGGATACTTCCTCTTCGGGATTTATCGCTATATCGACTGTTCCCGAAAATTTGGGCGGGTTGTAATCATTGGGCAATATCCTCGGAATCAAGTCGAGGACCGAAGCTGAATGATTCATCATGATGCCCTCGATCAAACTCATAAAACGAGCCTTAATTCTTGTTTTCACAGGCCCAAAGCTGGCATAATACGCATCAATCTTTGGTAAAACCTTTTGCCACATGGTATTGATGCTGCCAAACGACCCTATCTTTCCCACAGCGACATCCACGTCTGGGAAATTCACGTTTCTGGGGAGCAAGTCAGTGACACTAATATCGAACCAGTCTCCCACGTTTTCCCAAAATACAACTTTCCTAGCGATATTTATAAATGTCGTGGCACCTAAAATATTCAAAAGGGGATCAGTGCATGAGCATTGCGAGACAAAGGAGATAGGCGGATGCAGGCAGGTACAATAGCGGTAATCAACCTTACCCTCGTAGAATCGTTTGGCAACAGTATATGCACCGGCGACATTTTGCTTGTATTCCTCCATTCGGTCTCTATAATTATAGAGAGTTTGCGAAAGAAATGCAACCTTCCACTTGGCATCCACGACGAAGTCATCGACCATTTTCGCCAAGTTCGGTTGGCACGCACTTCCATCCACCATACGTGCATTCAAATCGAGCGACACACACGCCATTAAATTCTTTGCGGAAATTCCCATTTCCCAAAAAATATCGTCTAAGTCCACAGGGGGGATCTTGCCAGGGTCCAGGGATTGTATTATATCATACAACCCGTCTTGGGTATTTTGAGTCTTTTGATCGAGATAATCGACATCGTACTTGGCCCTTTCCTCGATGTATTTTGTGATCGAGGACCTTTCATTGGTTAGATCTGTAACCGTTGACGCGAGACGTGAAACTGTTAGCGCACTTTCGTCACTGTAGGTAGTCGCCGTTTGCAGGGCCTCTGTTTGTAATGCAAGGGTATTCTGAGTTCCGAGCATGGTTTGGTTGAAAAGCGCTTGGTCCTCGGCGGAGCAAACGAGGTCTGTACTCGTTGTGGAGATGACATTGGTACGCAGTGGTATTTCACCTCCATTCGCCGTCCAGTCCTCCAACGCCAATCTGAGCGTCGTGTAGGACTTGGAGCAGTTAGTCGCGACACCCTCGACCCTTCGAACCACATCCTCATTGTGTCTCGTTAATATAATGATCCGATTATCTTCCAGCTTCGTTGTTCTTTCCAGCTTCGTATTGCACTGTTTCAATTGCGTTTCCACACATATCGAGTAATTCGACCTTTCGTCCTTGACAATCCCGTAGGCGGCCTTGCAAGTATCGGTGACGAAGTCCAACGACGGGACGTCGATGACGCGCGCGGCGAAGTTCTTGGCGATGCGTAGAGTCGTGCCAAAATTGGCAGCGATGGCGACGAGGCAAATGAGCATCCTATTGCGAAAGTGGCGACGCTCGCACGCAACGTTGGTAACGATCGCGTCATTACATTGTTCTGGCGAGGGCATAATGGGAGTACCGAAAGTCGCCGGAGTTTCAATGTTCACGGTGCCGCGTCGTTCTGACAAATGCGTGATTGGAGGACCGAAAGTCACCTGGGTTTGACGCACATCATCACCAGTCGTCGGCATAGCCACGACCCACGGATGTATCGCTCTATCTGCCATCCGTCGTGACGAGGGTGCGGGTGGTTTTTACTTTAACCTGCGTGTGATCGATGCAATGATGCACGCCGTCGTGCCTCATGTCGGGCCAGCCGCCGTTTTCATTCTCCATTATTTGATTTGAAACGAGGTGATGGAGGGGGTTTTCGTCTTTCACCATTTTTTTTTTCGCACTTTTTTTTACGCGCACGCGTCCAAGCGCCCACTCCTCCCCCCCTTAATTTGCTTTTCCCCTCCCTTCGATCGTCGTCTTGATGCAGCCACCACCACTGTCACCTCCCCCCTCCTCCCTTGCCCTCAAGCACTTCCTCCAAAGCATGTCCTTATCCGCCTGCCTCTTCGCGGCCCTCTTCTTCGCCTTGCCGAAAAATCCCGGTACGTGTTCCTCGAATTCCATCATCACCTTCGGTCCGAATCCCGGATCGTCGAACGGTACGTAAATCGACGGCCTCGCGAGGCCCTGGCCATTGTAATCGCGTTTGCGCGGTTGCATCTCCCTCGAATCGTGACGTATCGTCGATCGTCTCGTGGCCTTGCCGCTCGGTTCGGCGGGTAGGCCGTTGACTATCATCGGCCGCGCATCGTCCTCACGTATCGACGATGGGTGTAGTCGCCGGTGGGGGACGGCGGCCGCGTCCTCGGATGATATGCGCGTAATCGAGGATTCGAGGATGGCGGACAATCGCATCAGCGCCCTCTCGCTAAGCATAGTCATGATGCCGCGCTTCTTCTTTCCTCCCCCCCCCCCCCCCCCTCCGGCCCTCTCCCCCCGACCGAGGCGGAACGACGTCGTGCTACTCCCATCGCCCGACGACGACGACGACGACGACTTCCTAGCGGTGGGCCCACGCGCGACTACTCCCGAGTCAGTCGTCCGGTCCTCCGTCGTGATCTCCTTGGGTCGTCCCCTCCCGGCGGCGAGGCGCCGCATTCGAGCCTCGACGGCCGAGCGCTTGCGTTCCCCCCGTCGAATGCGCTTCATATCGCGCAATTTTATCCGCTCGGCCTTAGTCAGTAACGACGACGACCGTCCGGGAACGTCGTTGCCAGCCTCGGCGACGATGCCGCCCTTTCCCCGCCCTCCATTATTCCTCCCTCGCGATGGATCGTTGATTATTTCGGAACGCGCGGATTGGCGCGCGAGGGATGCCAACCAGTCTCCATCGAGTTCCTTGACGAGCGGAGCCACCATCACCGCCTATCCTCGCAATAATATTATGGATTGTTCGTGTTCGTCCTACTATGCTGCGCGTGGTTGGATTGGGCGGGGGGGGGTGGAAAGGGGAAAGAAATTGAGTCCGTCCGTCGATCGTTGAACAGAGGAATTGAGAAAAAAGGAGAAAAAAAAAGTGACAGACAACAACTAAAAACAACAACAAAACAACAACAATCAGGTCCTCTCATAGACAACCCTCACGCTTAGTCCAGTGTATTTAATAGTAACATCGTTTCAAGGAGTGTAGGAATGCCGAGTCAGGGCCAATCGTCGGCGGACGCATCGGGGGGGGGCAGTAATGGGTTCGACGACACGACCCTTAACGCCGCAGGAGACGGCGGCGGCGGGGTCGGACGAAAACATCCCCCCCCCTCCCCACCATCTGCATCATCGGCGTCGACATCGGAGTCGGAGTCGAATGACGACTTGAATAACCGTCCGGAGAAGAAACGGGGACGATACGATCGATCCATATCCTCCACCGCCAACGACGTCGACGTCGAGGTGGACGATCCATGTCGCGATTATGTGGCGATGACGAATCAACGACTTATCGAATCTATCGCGCGGAGGGAGGCGCTGCGACACGTGGAAATGGCATGGAGGGCGCAACAACGGCTTGTACGACGATGCTTGGGATTGCGTTTTCTCGGGGATGCTCAGTCGGTGGCGATTCTCGATCGGCTTAGGGCCGCGGCGGCGGAAGGCGAGGAGAGTCACGCCGCCGGTGAACCGGACGACAGATAACGATGTAGGGGAAGGACGGGGCGAAACATTGATTCCGTATTGATCTTTCGTTGGTTACGATCCATGAGGATTCACGCTTTCAATGATGATTATCATTAAAAAAAACCTCAATTTACTTTTGGCTTCATAATATTATGTCAGGACAGCTCCTTTCAATTCGCACCATCCTTGCTCCCCTCAAGACCACACTCCGGCTTGAAGGATTGGAATCTAACAATCTCCCTCCCGGTCTCCGAACAGTAATCGACGCACGAGATCGATGCCGTGGCGATCTTCAGTCCCGCCATCTTCGTCACGTCCATGCCCAGAGCCTCGCTAAGCATCGCCCTGGTGACCTGCAAGTGACTAACGATGGCGCTTGCCCTTCCGGTCTCGGTCATGCGAAGTAATTCGTCCCTCGCCTCGATCACGCGCGATTTCAGCGCCGGGTAGCTCTCGCCGCCATTTCCGGGGGTGACGGATTCATCGCAAGCGTCGAACCTAGCCAGCATGTCCGGCCCTATTTCCTCCCTAGTTAGGCCGCACCACGATCCGCGATCGAGTTCCTTGAATCCCTCCAGTACGATGATATCGTTCGAGTCGGTACCCCCACGTATATTTTCATTATCCGGGGTCGATTGACGTGCGAGTACTTGACGCGCACCGAACTTGGCGCGCGATAATGGCGAGGATGCAACGTGCTGGAGGCGAAATCTGGCGAGGTACGAGGCGGCCTCGATGGCCTCTATCTCCCCGAGTGGGGACAGTGGAACGTCCATGGCACCGTAATAAACTGCGCGGTCACCTCCCTGGTTGTCGTTTGGGGGTTTAATTAGTTCATGCATTAACCGGGGTATAGCCCCGCGGAGAGATCGATGTACTTCGTCGAAAGATTAACTTACCGGGTTGATAACTTCCCCGTGCCTTACCATGAACAATCGTTTGCACCTGGTACAAGATGTAATATGCGAGATCAAAAGGAATGATAACACCGCACCAAATAGAATCGAATGCGTGGTTAGTGCGTTTCGCGCGCATGCAACCAGTCATCGTTGAACGTTGATTTAACTCAAGGTGTTCTCTCACCCAGCCGAAACAGGATCTAGGAGTGGGACGTTCTCCACATCGCACATGATCGCTGGTGCGGCGTTGATTCCTTCCGCCCACGCGTCGGCCGTCGCACTGGACATTTTCGTGTAGGGTCTAACGCCTCCTCGGTGGTTTAGCAGCAATCGAGACGGAGTTCGAAAAGCAATGGCGCACCCCATGAGTAGTAGCAACCATGAAGTGCATAACACATGGTGCGAGTACGTCATGATTATATATTATTACCTCTCTATTAATTACTACATTTGCTTCCTGCACTTATGCTACACTACAAGTACCAGCAACGTACTAAGGAATTCTTACCATCAATTCTCAACAAGCAAACACCAAACGCCTCCCCCAATCACCCTACCTACCCTATTTCCTAGGTACAATACCCTTCATCGGAACAACACAACATGCAACACATGAAATAATGATCGGTGCCAATAATATACGTCATCGAACAGCCGCGAAGCACGGTGGCAACGCATCCATTCGCATTCTCGGAGACTCTAATCCAAAAGGTGGCCATAGCACGTGGCAAAACAAGAAATTTCACGCGGGCGTGTGGGCTCGCATAAGTACGATAATAACTTTGTTCAGTATTCTTGCCCTCCTCATTTCGAGAATAGAAAAATCTAAGGATCCCGCCCACAATAAAAGCGTCCGAGCTGGTGGAACGAAGCGGATCAGTGGGGGGGGGGAAGTTTCATTTGTCACGATTGTCATGCCAAGGTGAGTGTGAGCAATTATTTTGCTTTTGGGCGCAACGAAGCCCAACGATCCCCGATTATTAATTGAAAGCACGCGGCCATTGCGAAGTGTCGTGAATCCCGATGCCAGACCGCGTAGACTTGTCAACATCGCAAAAACATGGGGACCGTCCTCCCGTGCAATATTCGTGGTGCACGCCACAAATGAGTATCCCGAAGGGCATAACATTGACGAGGCTTCGGCATCTATCACCTACCCTCAAAATCTATTATTGCCCGCTCAAATTAACATCGATGAGGGAGTAGCGCGTCTTGAGCATGTTATAAGAACAGTGCACAAAAATATCGATCCCGATTTCGTCTTCTTCGTCAATGACCACACATTTGTGTTACCCGGCAACCTTTGCCAGTTTCTCAAGGAACATGATAGCTCGAAGGATTTATACGCCGGCCATGCACTGAAAGGAAAGAAAGAAACGGCATTTAATTCTGGTGCGGCCGGTTATGTGCTGTCGCGATTAACCATGGAGAGACTAATTAACGAGTGGGACACGCCTGATTCTAAATGCTACGAGACTCCCACATCAAAATGGCTGGAATCAAATCCAGGCCTATTGACCGCTAAGTGTTTTTTGCAGGTTCTCAATATTCCTCTACTGGACACACGAGACAAGGTGGATCTCTCTCACAAGTTTCATGCTTACGGGGTGAGTACAACGGGTTGATATGCATTGATTTTGAACGCTCGTTACTCACATGGAAAGGTTATTTTTTGCAGCTGGTGAGAACTGTGACGGGCAAAGTTGATGATTGGTATGTTAACAAGCACGAATCTCTAGATGATGTCTTGGGAGTGGACACGAAATACCACCATCGACTACAAGACGGAAGCCAATGCTGTTCGACAAGAACAGTAAGTTTTCATTACGTTGAGGCAGGGGAGTCATTAGTTTTTTGGGATGTTCTTCAAAAGGTACATCAGTCACTCCTGTCTGATGTCGAGATAAAGGAACTTATGAATAAAGTTTGGCCGAGAGATATCGAAGGTTTGGGAAGGTTTGCTCATGGATTGCCGCCTATATCTCAACTCGCGGTTTGGGATGACATAACAAAAGTTGTGAGAAAAGTATCTTTTGGTATGACGCCTCCATCATGTTAGTAGATGACAATAAAATGTAGCTGCTTTAAACACTATGCTTTTCTAGAATTCAGTGCCGAATATTGCTCTAGTATAGTTATATGTTTATCACTGCTGTGGCTACATCTGCCACTGTCCGGTTGCTGTTTGATGTATCAAACAAAGAAAACCACGTAACAGGGACCATCCTCACCTTACAACCTGGTGTGGTGCATGCTTAGATGGGAAGGAAAGTAACATACTTAACTCCTCCTTATTGTTATGTTGATACCTACCTAGTTTTACATACGATGAGCTTGTGACATCACGAGAATGGCCACAACCCACAAAAAACTACCACAAACATCACGACCATGGCGGTGGAGCCAATTGCCCCTCAAGATGCAAGGAATCAATCAATCCAAGCAATCTAACACACGGGCAGCCTGGTGACGGAGGGGCTGACCAATGCAACTGTTTGAAGAAATAGCATAGTAACTAGTAAAATAGAGTACATATTAGTATATTTCTATTGACCTCTGTATTTTTTACAAAATCAATCGCCCACCAAGGACAATGGTCACCAAAACAGCATCCATTGTCATTGGCGGGGCGCCCATATCATATGATTAGACTAAACATGTTGTAAATAATAATATGGTAGTTCGGGTTAAGATTATATTAAGTATTAATAGGTGAATTATCTACAGTTTGGTCGATGTCAAAATTGTTGATGACAATCGAGTCTATCTTCATTGCTCACAATTTTGAAGACCTTGCAGATACACGCATCTCCCAATAGCATAGGTCCAGGGCATTGATAGATGCCACTGGACACCACCATTGGGTGAGTATTAGCTCCGTGTTGCTCTGGCAGCTGACAGGGTGCAGCAATAAAACAATAATAAAAAATGTACCATATTTGTTGACCATTTCAATGGCCATGGTGGTGCAATGGTACAGCAGTACATGCATTGTCCAATAGAGGAGGTCCAGGGCTTTGATTGAAGCCACTGGACATTGCTATCAGGCAAGTATTGTGGCCAATAATTGCAATCGGTCAATGATACATAATCTTTTCAGATTTTTTCATTATTAACTTGCTGAAAAGAGCAGGGCTTGGGTGAAGTCAATGCCCTTAATAACAATAAGGGTATGACATGTCAAACTGACAGGAAGGGGAGCTAAGTAACACGATGTAATACTTAGTTGGCAATGCTAAACTTGATGATATCATTTAAATGATCAATTTTTTCAATGAATAGGGAAACATGAAAAAACTCGTAGCGGTCATCAAAAATGTCTTAAAATGTTATATTTTAAGACTTTTTGTCCTACGTAGGCGTGCACCACACCACCCCCATGGACTTGTGATCTTGATTTTTTTGTCATCACAACCAAGAAAATGACATTGGACTGTGGAGGAATGAGTATTTACTAAATATGTTCTAATCTAAAGATACGAACTAGAACATGTTCAATCCCTACAACAACTTTAGCCCACAATGGTTAGACAACTCAATAAAAAATTAAACACAGCCCACCTTATTAAATAGCATTTTCCTTATTTTCATCATGATCAATGACATTTTTGCCTTGAAGGTTTTTGGTTTTGGGAAGACTTTGGACACTGCCGTTGAGGAAACAGTCATTTGCCAAGGATCCCCCCAAACCTTCTTCCCCATGAGTGTGAAGAACCCTCCCCCCCATGTTAACCATTGCTGTTGATTCCTCCTCATGCCCTTTCCTAGGCAACCCATTCAACCCAAACCAATTCCAAGCTGATGAGATTGTGACCCCATGTCCATTTAATTGTTGTGTCATTAACTTAACTGCTAAAACTAAAAGGGTTCCGGCGGAAATGAGATACTCCTGCCTTGTAGCTTTCTTATGTATGAATCATAAAAAAATCTCACAAAAACACAAACACAACTACAACACAAACATCCTCACCATGGCAAGATTTAGCCCCCTACAGCAGTGCAAATATTCTTTATGCCGTATCCAGCACACAGGCAATGCAGCCGAGGCATCAATGGGAGTGGAAAACACAACTCAGAATTAGGTTTTAGCTAGCAAGAATTGAACTTTTTTACTACCTTGTAAACCTTTCGAATTTTGGGACACAAAACAGACCCTCTATTCAGTTCATCGATGCAATGAGCTTCCTAAAATTGTGAGTTCAGAGCTTTGTAGCTAACGAGTTCTGGTAATTTTTGATGTTTTCAGATTTTTTGACGGACGAAAATTGGCATATGCTGTCTCACTGAGACTCGCTGGAATTTTGGTAAACAAGAAGAGAAAATACTGTTTCTACATAGTCATTCCTCAAGTAGAGCACAAAAAAAACAAGGTGAGATGTCATAAAAAAATTGGCCCTTTGGTCAAATTCCTATGCATGTGCCCTACACAAGAACCAAGTTTCAATGGTTCACTAATGACCCACAACTTTCTTTTTTCAAGAAACTTGTGTTAACTCCAAGGCTACTATATAACTTACATTAAATGAGTCTTGCAAAGGCTGTACCCAATGATCTCAAGGATCACAAGCAATGTGAGAAAATGGCCTTATGCAAATGCTCTCCAATTCCCTATATACCTGAGAAAGACTGTGTTCAAGAGATGGCTTCTGCATTTAAGGATAACCAACTCAAGACTCAGATCAGCAAAGGTATGGAACTATGAGTTCCTATCTGTACCTGGCATTCTGGTCCACACAAAGCCTTTCTCATTAATGTGGGATCCGCTTGAGAAGTGATCAAGAAAAAGGGATACATCAAGGCCTTTGAAGAAAATAATGAGGCTTATATGGAACTACGTGGTAAGATCAAGTCAGCAAAGGCTCAACTAGCCTTGTTAGACAAATCTACCATCAGAGAGGCTGGAGCTTCCAAGAAGTCCAAAAAGACCTAAGCAGCTGCTGCAGCAAATGGTCAAGTTGCCTCAGCACTGCGAGCCAAAATTGAGGCTGAACTCAGCTCAGCCCAGGAAGCCTCGGCAGAAACCAAGAGCAGGGCTGAACTGGCTGCCAATGATATGTTCCATCTTTATGCAAATTTGCTTTCTGCCAATGCAAAGTACGCATGGAATGAGATTGTACACAAGCAGACTGATTCAGACCCCTATACAGACCTCAAAGACTGTACTAAGAAAGTACCCAGGGGACTTTCACACAAGTCATTTAATGATTGCATGATGTTCCACCTTCTTACTGTGATGTTTCCAAGTAAACAATGCAGCTGAGCAGGAATGGTACTATATCACAAATGTGTTGAAAAAGCCTCAATGCATAAGCATTCGTCAATTTGTGCAGCATGTGAAACAGCTCAACTCCTACATCTCACAACTGCCATGCTGGTACTACAGCCCAAGTGTTAAGGCTGACACAATTCCCATGAATGTGGCTTTTCCTGAGGCTGATCTAGCCAGTCACTTTCTTTGTATGTGCCCACACATGTGGCAGGATCAGTTCAATCAACCTTCACGAGAAAGGATTGAATCCCATGAACATGTATTTGCTTCTCCAACACCTTGAGGCTATTGAGTGCACATGTACCCAAGAAAGATCCAATGCACAATCCATAGAGAAAGCTGCTACAAAAAATGAGAAAGGAAATAAGAGACCAAGTACTAAGTCTACTTACAATATTCCCAAGAAAGCTTGCTCCAAGAAGCATTGCAACCTGTGCAAGGAATATAGGGGCACACATTACACAAGATAGGTACAAGAAGAATGGAAGTGAGAAATCCAACTTCCATGTGACCAAGAAAGGCACAAAGACATCCAATCCCACAAAGCAGTCCTTACACAATTATGTGAGAAAATGGACAAGCTTGAGAAGGCAATCAAGAATTGCTGCAGTGATACTGATTCTGGCTCTGAATGGGAAATTGGGTCGGGCAGCATAGTGATAATAATAAACTTATGATAAAGTATGAAGCAAAAGTTTACTCCCCCTAGTCCGATTAAAGCTACCTGCACTTTTGCTGAGAGTGATAGTGATGATGATTATCTGACATCATTTAGCAATGATGATGATGTTACCATCACTCGTCACATCATCAACCAAAACAAAGGAGATACATGTGAGTAACAGTAACATGTAACAGTACTCCTGAAAAAAATAACACACCAGGAGGGAAAACTACTGCAATAGTAGCATTAATGAGGGGTAAACCCAAAGAAGGTCACCATTGTCATAGCAGTAACAAGCACAACAAAAAGAATATAGTTTGGGTCCTGTTAGACAGTGGCTCTGATGGAGATTTAGTCTTTGTAGATAAAGACAACACCATGCTGCTTCCCTACTCAAAAAGGCTGGTTCCACAGTCATGGAATACTTCAAATGGGATCATCCACAATAAGCATTAAGCTAGGGTAGAGATGAACTTCTTCAATTACTCTGATAGCAAAAGGTACTATGAAGGACCTGATGTAGTCAAGTATGGCAAGGATAACAAGCTGCAGAATGACCTCATTCTTGGTAGAGAGACCATGAAAGAGTTAGGTATTGTGCTGGACTTCAGAGTCAAGGCAATAACCATTGATGAAATCACTTTGCCAATGAGAATCATCAACCATCTGTGAGGGCATAGTATACTCCAAGACTCCAAGTGCTAATTCAAAACAATAGTTTGGCCAAGGAACAAACAAGCACACAGGACACTACCAAACATGTAGTACAGATACTAGATGCCAAATACAATAAAACAGATCTTCAGTCAAATGTGAACAACCTCCTATGCATCTCTAGAGGCAGTCTTGAAGACCATCTAGAAAAAATAGAAGAAGTCTTCATGTAACTTTGTGATGTTGGCTTAAAAGTCAAAGCTGAAAAATCAATAATCTGTGCACTTGAAGTAGAATACCTGGGGTACATACTCACAAGAGAGATAAAATAAAAGCTCAGAGTAACAAGGTGCAGGCAATACTCACAATTGAGTTGCCCAAAGGAGTAAAACAATTACCATGACCTCTGGGCAAGATGGAGCAACTTGCTTGCCCCTCTCACCTCATTGGTTGGAGAGTGTGGTTGGACCAAAGTCTCAAAAGCAAAAGGAACCAAAAAGGCACCCTGGCACTGGGATGAGATTCATCAAAAAGCATTCAATAATGTAAAGGCTACTATCACTAAAGAAGTAGTCTTGGCCGGTCCAGACTTCCCAAAAGTCTTTGAGATTTACAGCTTCCAGTAAACAACTCGGAGCGGTTATTACTCAGGATAACAGGCCTATTGCATTTTTCAGTTAGAAACTCTTCCCTGGAAAATGCAAATACAGTGTCACCAAAATTGAACTACTAGCCATAGTCAAAAAACTCAAGAGTTCTAAGGGATGCCATGGGGCCAACCTATCAAAGTGTATACTGATCACAAAAATCTCATGAGAGATGCTCTTGGCTCTTGGCATGACATCTGATCAGGTATACCAATGGAGATTACTGCTAGAAGAGTATGGACCCAAGATTGTCTACATTAAAGGCACACATAATACCATTGCAGATGCAATCTCATGGCTTGAGTATGACCCCAGTATCAATCAAGCAGCTGAGCCAAAAAGCATTCAGAAACAGAACTGGATGACAGTCTCAAAACATTAGTGCAATCTTGAAATGAATGACACTACAGAACACGAAGATTGCATGAATCTTGTGTTCACAAATCACAGAGAAGAGGAAGAAATATACCCTCTTACTACAATAGAGATAGCAAAAGCACAAAAAGAAGATCAGCAATTAAAGATCTATTACAAAAAAGATGTCATGACATCAAACAAAGATATTAGTTTCAAAATAATTGATTACACACTGGTGTTATGCAAGAATGATAAACTAATCATCCCCGCATCTCTACAGCACAGGGCTGTCAGTTAGTACCATCATTACCTCCAACACCTTGGGCACTCATGACTCAAAGAGATGATGAGATCTATGATGTACTGGAAAGGTATGTGTAATACTATCCGGAAATACATCAAACTTTGCAGATCTTGCCAAATAAATAAGAGTCATAGTCAACAATACGGTCATGTACCACCAAAACTGGTCATAACAACTCCATGGAAAGCATTATGTGTCAACCTTATTGGTCCATACACTCTAATTGGCAAAGATGGATCTAGTATTGACTTCATGTGCCTCAAAATGTTTGATCCAGCAACAAGCTGGTTCGAGATTGTGGAACTACCTTCTGTTGACAAAGCAACTTTCCCCACCTCGGGCAAGGGTAAAAAGGCCACCTTTAACAACTACACTAAGGATGCAGTTACGACCTTTGACAAGTCATCTGCACAAATCAGTAACCTAGTGTACAAGACCTGGTTCAGTAGATATCCATGTTGTCAATACATAATATATGACAATGGAAGCAAGTTTAAACTTCACTTCCGTGCCTTATGCGATTCATATGGCATTAAGCGTAAGCCGACCAGTGTCAAGAACCCACAAGCAAATGCTATACTGGAGCGTATTCATGCTGTC
>JALLPB010000528.1:0-13448 GCA_036939975.1 Cyclostephanos tholiformis | reverse complement strand
CCTTTATTTTTATGATGGGAGCCATAGCGGACTAGCACTTCCTCTTCTTCCATCATCAGTTCACTCTGCCCTTTTTTTCCGTATTCACTTTTTTGGTGGGTTGGGGCCGCGGAGTATGTACATACAATAGTACATACTCTATGTAGGATATGGTACACTATTTTAGGTACATTATGTACCGTACCATTTTTTGTTCTGTGGTCTCTGAGACTGTCCCTACTGGGACTGTCTCTGACCCCACGGTATGTACCATACCATTTCCCTTCAGTGGCCTCTGAGACCGTCCCAACTGGGACTGTCTCTGACCCCATGGTATGTACCATACCGGACCATTTTTGGTTCTGTGGCCTCTGAGACAGTCTCCCAACTGGGACTGTCTCTGACCCCACAGTATGTACTACCTAGTACATATAATATACCTATAGTAGGTATTCATAGTAGACATCCACGACAACAATCATCATGAGTAGCGACGAAGCTGACCCATGGACCAGCAGTGACGATGAGGAAGGTGTGTGTATGGTGAAAGTTTTTTTCATTCACGATGAAGAAATCTTGGCCCTAGAAAAAATGCGTAACACGGTGGGCAATCTAGCAGCCGATTTGACACAGACTGTCGAAAACGAGGGGTGGGATACAGGTGCCATCTTGACGGCCATTAACGATATTAACTTCTTCCTCGGGAGGGGTCACAAAAAATTTCAAGGGCATTTGCTATCAGGATTGATCAAGCGAGACAACCGCCACGATAAGGAACTTCTGCTGCCCGAAAATGTTCGTAGGGTAAGGTATTGACAAAGTTATTCGTGCTCGTCGATGCTGGACGTGTTCTCGCAATTTAATTTTGTTGTGTTATTGTCTTTAGGTGATGATGGTGGCGCTTGGGAAGGCGGTTGATGTAGCGTGGGAAAGACGCTATAACGATTCGTCGTATTGGCCTTTTGTCGTTGATGCCATTTATGATCTCGTACCCGAAGAAGACATGAAGAAATGTAAGGCCTTATGCATTTCGGGGGAGTGCGGACTCGGTGAGTATCATAATGACAAAGTTAACGACCTGATGAAGATTCTCAAGTGTGGGAAAGAAGAGGATTATGAAAACGATTCCTACGATTTTGGTGGGTACCAATTCGAGGAGAGTCATGCCGAACGCGATGCCCGCGATGGATATCTAGCGCGTGAGATGTGGAAGGGGTATCGGGAATGGTTAAGGAACCGTCCGGGTGAATTAGAAAATTTCAAACAATTTATGGTGAGTTAGTAATCTGGTATGTTCTGTTCGATCACGTTATTAATCATTAACGTCGTTCTTTGGGTAAGTTGCGTTATACCCATCTCGGTATTAACAAGAGAGGTGCTAACGTTTATTGTGACGCGATGAACGATGATGATTTTGGTGTTATTATGCGACAGGTGAAACAGGAGGATTTTGTCGTGCCGCCTTTGGTTCCGCGTGCAGAGATTGGGTAATATAATAAGTTGGAAGAGGTGGGTTTTATTCTCTTCAGATCACAATTCTAGTGGCGGCTAAATAATGGAGCAGGGTATGTGATAGGGATAATATATGTTTAGTAATATAAGATATGGATAACAAACAATGATTAGGATATTTATATGTTACGAAGAATGATTAGGATATTCATCAATTTTGGTATTGAACATTTTATCATTTCCTAATGTAAAAGTCTGTTTGCTTTCTGGAGCGCCTACCGTTGCAGATTAGGAATTCACACTCGAATACTTGCTCTAACTTCTTATCCCATTCCCATTTCACCCATGTCATCCCAAAAATACTAGGCTTGTCATGTTTATACATGCGCCTACACTGCAGATCATACACTCCCAGTTGCACAAACTCAAACCCTCGATCAAACATCAACCACTTCCTATGCACTAACGTTTGCATTTTCGGGCATATTCCTCTCATGTCATTTACATACAGATCCGCAGCTTTACCACACGGCATGTATATTGTCTCTGCATTTTGGAATCATTCTTCGGTCAACTTTAAAAGGAATGCATCAGTATTCAACTTACGATCACCACCACCTGACATGTCTTCCAAGCCAATTTGTGATAACCGGTATTCTAGAGTTGATCTCCAATTCTTGCACACACTTGCAAAAATAATTATCCATTCCCAATTATCCCATCCATCAGCAAATTGAAGAATGTTCTGAACAATGTTCTGATCAAAACTCATGATTGATCGATTGTCCACTACTATCTCTTCACAAAGTTTGACACGACTTTTGCTTTTGTTGTGTTTACGGCATTTCAGTCCTTTGAATACAGCCAACGAACAACCATCAACCAAGCACGTCATACCACCTCCGTGGGCTTTGCATAAGCCTCCTCTTTGACTTATCTTATCGCATCCATCCCTGTCGCATTTCTTCATTGGAGCTCCATGTTTCCTACAAATACCGTATCCTTTCGAATAACTCCCACAATGAGGTACTTTACATATTTTGTACACTCGTTGGTAGCCATGCTTTTTGTACACTCCTCGGTAGCCGTGCTCATTTACCATTTTCGTATCTTTGTCTACTCTTGATCCCACAACTTGTATCGACTCAACCCTTGCTCCTGTTTCTAACTCTACTCTCAGAACTCCGGCCGCCTCCTCTGCCTCTGGCATCGTGGCTGTGGAACCAATGGCCGCCTCGTGCTCTCTTTGAACTCTGGCCGCCTCCTCAGAGTCTCGCCACCTTACTGACGCAACAATGACCACCTCCTCTCTTGCAACTCTCGCCACCTCCTCTGCCTCTTGCACCCTCGCTGTGGCAACAATAGCCTTCTCCTCTGCCTCTTTTACCCTCAATGATTCTACTCTGGTCGCCTCCTCTGCCTCTTGCACCGTCACCACCATCTGTGCCTCTAATCTTTCAACCATAACTCGGAATGCTTCCACTCTTGCTGCCGCCTCTTCCTTTATGCTTGCAACTCTATTGGCTTCCGCAGCCTCTCGCGCACGTATTATTGCTATCTCTCTGGCTTTCTGCTCTACAACTCTGGCAGCATTCTCCGCCACTCTCTCACTCATTTTTGCATCTTCTCTTTCCTTCTCCGCGCGTCTTTCTAACCATTCCATGATCGCATTTCGCAGGTTTAAATTGGGCGTTAACCTTCCACCCTCGAGCGTGCGACGAGTCATTGGACTGATGAAATTTGTGGCGATCCAACGCGTGATTTGAGATCGCTCGTAGGTGTGACCATCGGATAATACCACGGGGTCACGCATTATGCAATGACCAATTGGACAACGAAATGATGGTAGGGCATCTGGATAGTCAAACGCATCTACTTCCACATCGACTGTCGACGACCTATTTTTTGTGTGTTCCCAATCAAATTCACGTTCTTCCTCTGATTCATCGTTGTCAGTACTATCCACGATAATTATCTCACGGACAGGCATTATCTAGAATACGCAGCAATGGGCAATAAAGCGTTACACTATCGCATGCGGTTGGAAAATCGCTGTGTTGCGCATATGGTACATGTTATGTGCCTGTTTCTTAGGTGTGATATTTTCGGAATACATGCATTGTGAGTGGGCTCTATGTTTTGAAATAATTTTGGTTGACACACCTACCTCGGAACTGTCTCCTAAGTAACTTAAATGTTTGTATGTTAGTAGGATTTAGTAGAATCCAATTTTTTCATTTACCGTTTATATAGGATTAAGTATCATCTTAATTTTTCATGGAGCAGCCTCAGCTGATGGCAGGCCTTTACGGAGGCCTCTCTGTCATCAACTACCGCAAGCCGCCAGCCAGCACTCAGTCTCCAATACGTGCCGCTGTACGACGCGACTATAGCTTCAGTGTTGTCCGCAATTGAAGGCTTTTATGGTTCTGGACAGTCTTGGAACAGACAACCACACGCGTACAACGGGTCCGGTTGTATCCATTGATTGCTCCAGTGCTACAAAGATCGTCTAATAGCGCCATTTGCTTAAGCTTCGTCTGCTTCCTCTCCAATGGCCGCATTGACTGCCAATGATAATAGTACAATGGCGTACTATCCAATCGTAACTCCGGTTCCTTGGGCCATTGGAAGATATGACTCTTATACGTTATACCCCGACGGTAGTCTTGTTGGAACAATACATCCGCCTGGACTTGCATTTGAGGAGATTGAGAATCAACACTTACACGATATGGACAACCTTCTATTCTTATCTTCACGCAACCAAAAATGTTCTGGAGCTGGGTTTGCTTGTGCGTCTCTTCCACGACCATACCAATACATGACAAAGAAGCCTAATTTTTTCTGTGAACTTATTCTGCTCATGGGTGCAACTTCCAACACGCCTTCATTGCATAATCCTCAAATCCACTTTCATTATTATTCTCTACGAAAGGATCTCTCGTCGAGAGCTATTACTGAAGCTTTTGATGAAAGCTCCAATTCAATTGAATTTATTAGAAGGATTTTTGATATGACCCTACGGAGAGCCCAGCATAAGAACATGCACATTCGATATTTAAATCAGATTTATGGAAATTTCCTTCTTGGATGATAACACCGTCTCTAGTCACAGTATCCGGGAAACGCTACCACCAATGCAGAAAGGGACCTGACCAGTGGTTGCGTAAAACAACCTTTAACAAGGAATCTGAGAGAATCCAGTTAACGAAACCAAACATATCACTTTGGCATAACGTGAAAGGTTATTTTTGCAAGGACTACGAGAAAGATGGTGAAGTGATGAGGAAAGCCACTGGAACTAAGAATGTTGCTCAGTTCGAAGGAGGTAAAGTGATGGTCACGTACACTACTAAACACAAGGCCTATGGTGGGTATCTCTGGATGCCTTTACCTCAATCCCCTAGCAATATGCAGGATTTCGCCCTAATAACAATGAAGCAGAAGAGTTTTGTGGACGATTACTTCTTTGATGATCCTAATAATACAATGCCTCTAATGGATCCAAAGCATTTCCGAAGGTGGATGATAAATTTGTCTGCAAGGAATGGGATTGACTCATTCGTGAGGTTAACCAAACTACGATGGAATGGAAGTTACTTTGGCAGTAAATGTGTTATGTTCATCATGAGCATAGTGTTGGAAATGGAGATGGAAAGTATAGGTAGAAGTGAATTCTGGTCGAACGAGCTAGAGAGTATAGGTACTACAGAATTGTTGTCAAATACAAGAAATGGTAACTGCCACCAGCGTTTCATGATTATGGATCATAACAAACAGGATCCCCATTACATGGGTACTGTGGTGTTCCGTGGAAGCCAATTTCCACAACTGTGTAGATTGGGGATGGATGAAGTGTCATTACTTATGGAGTCATACCCTAAATCATTTGATAGATATCGGACGCGTAATCAGGGAACTTTTCACATGATACGGAAGAGACAGAGTTGTATGTCCAATAGGAGCATGGGAATTGTGAGCGACCGGACTGAACATGACTACTTCAACGACTGCAACACCAACACATCTCTCATTCCAATGACCTCTTCACTTATGAATTGTTTGCACCGATGCTCTATAAAAGCACAAGATGCCAGTGGACAGGTGCTCATTGGGTTGATTAAGTCGGCCTTCAAAAATCACTATCATTGGAAAAATATTACATCTGATCATGTATGTCCTTATGGTATCATGACATGTCCTCGAAGAATAAGGAAAAATGAAGTTATTGAATCATTCTGTAACAGTGGACACCGTGATAGCAGCGATAGTATTGATGATGAACAGGGAGGCATAGTTCATGCCTACGTCAAAACAATCAATAGTCCGCTCATCAATGACTATTTTGACAGAATGTATGCAATGTTTCATGCTAGTATTAAACGTCCAAGGGTTCCACTTCCCACAACCTGTGCATGGAAGGTAATAAAAAAACCGGAGGTATATGGATACAAGCACATGTCCTATTTCATTGTTTCTGAGGCAGGGATATCTTGGGACCTATCTTCTCACGTCTACGACAATGTCACAGAAATTCTAGGAGCAACATTTTTAAGTGGACTAGTAGAGCATTCAATGAGCTGTTCGTTATGGATGGAGGAAACAACAGGTTGGGTGACCACATTGTGTCCTGGTAACGCAAGTAATGTTGCTTGGGGAAGCAGTGGCAAAAATATAGGGTTAAAGAATGCTACTATGAATAGAATGAGTTGAGAGTTAACTAGTCAACATCCGATGTAGAGAGAGATGTATCATCACTGCTATCTCCAAAATCAAAACAGTGATCATCAGAGTTGATGCTCCTGCCATCAAGTAGGTCGTCAATGGTGGGTTCGACGCTTCTCTTAGTGTGTAGACCAATACGTGCACTGAAAAAACCAGTCCATTTTCTCTGTGGTAGAAGACAGAAGAACTCATTGTCTGCTCCACCATAGTTCTTGAATACACACAAAGGATTACTGATCGCTGATATGGGGATCAAATATGTGTTATCACCAAGATTATCTTTGGTTGGCATTTTGAATTTCTTGATGAAACATTCTGACAAAGTATCCATAGATATCGCCACACGTGATGATTCAACAACGGCATGAATGGATTCCAACAAATATTGATTTGATCCAGAGTGATCAGTGTCGACAAAACCAAGGAGGCGACCAGGGTATGTTTTATGAATGCCATTCTCCTCCCACTGAACTAGACACCAGTCGTACCAATGACCATCATTCATGAAAGATGAAACTGCTCTAAAGATTTCCACACGACCATCTAACAGTAACTTGCATGCAGTGTATCCTGTTACCGTATAATCATGACGGTAATCGAACTTAGCAGCAAAGAGAGCTATAGCCTGAACACATCTATCAGGCAAATTTGTTCTCCTGTGGGTCATTGAGTAGTTGAAGGTGCCATCAGTGGTTAGACCTGAAAAAGTGAGAACATATCTTCCTTCCATTTCCGGGCTTGAATTATTGTGGTCCTTTTCCGTACTGGTTCCAAACAATCTATCATGTCTCATGTTAAGGCAATGACTGGCTAGATCGAAAGTCATAGTCTCACTATAACGAGTAGCAACTTGACTAGTGAAGGTGTTGGTTCTCTTCTGGGTGTTACATCCAGTGTCCTTGACAAATTTCTTATGGTTGCATTCACCGATACCTCCGAAGAAATTAATCGCACTGCCAAACAGAATCATGTAATCGACAAATTTAGTAAGGGCGTGCATTTTTGGAAATTTCCATCCCTGTCCTATTTGAGACCCATCATTGTCAATTCTTGGGAAACATTTTTGAATGAGAGTCACCATTTCAGATATTACGTTTCTTGAGGATTCAACTTCCGCCTTGGGATTAGTTGAGTGCAGCCATTCCTCAAAGGAAAGATACAACTTTATACAAAGTATGAAGTCTTTTATCAGTACTCTCTTCTGGAGGAGAAAGTCTTTCAATCGTACTGAAATTTGATCGGTGTGACATAGACACAGCAAACGAAGAAGATTTCCACGTCTTTCTGAAGCGTTAACTAGAGTATTCTTCAAGCATCCGTTCCGATTTGATCCTCTTGGAAAGTCCCGTTCACTGTTCCTTCTCAATCGATGGTTGAGATTATGGTGTACTGTCTCAATATCATGCATCAGGATTTTTCCAAGGCCTTTTTCACCTATCATGTTCCTCAGGGAGTCAAACATGTATACGGAGACACCTTCACAGGTAACATGCAACCTCTCAGGAGGCAACATGCGGAATATGCCATGAACTATGTCGGAAAGTGGTAAATCATCATCCATGAAGGCATTGTTGATGAAATGCTTCGAAATTTCAGCGTCGTGCATCTTTATTTCACCTTTGGTCGTCAAAGTGGAGCGCTTGGCTTTATGATCAACTATCTCTCGTAACGTTATATATTCACATCGTGGATATGGATGATCCATTTTCTTGTAAGGGCACTTGCAATCTCGATATGGCCGTTTGATGTTTCCACTGCCATTGTAGTGACCAAGGAATCGATTATTCCCAGAGTTGTCTCCAACAATGAAGTGAATCCAGGGTTTACAACAAACGTCTCGGCCCATGACTGTAGTGTAGATGCCACCACGTTGATGTAGACTTCTCAAAGATGAGAGGGCAGCACGAAGACAATCATGTTTGTCCTGGACTCCAATTGCTGGATCCTTTTTCTTATCATTGGAGTTACGGGACGTCAAAGAACCAGCGTTGAGGTTAGGAATGAAAGCCATTGGTCTCCAGAAAATGGCGCTATTTCTCGATGTCTGGTTAAAGCATGATAGAGTGAAAATGATAGGAAGAGTTGACAATGTTCCGTGCAAATCAAGGTGGGATTTATCCGCGAAAAGAACGAGACCTATGGGCATATTGTGCGGATCGTCTCCGCAGAATCTTTGACGCGCGGGCTCCCATGCGTCACCCGTGTGAATTTCACCAAGATCGTGTATTTCACCAACTGACTTTCCAGTAAAAATGTCATATCCATGAGCAATATTTTCCGATTTCATCAGTCTTTGATCGGTTAAGAGTGACATGATCATTGCTTCAATGTTGTATACAGCAACCGAAGCTACACCACCACTTGATAAATTCACTTCGATATCTACATGTTTCAATTTGGAGACATCCATTATTTTTTCCAGTTTTGTCACAAAGTGATTCCTGGTAAGTAGTAGATTGGTGGAGAACGGCAACGTATTGTCGGAAGTATTGGAATGATCCTTCAGTAGACCAACAATTTCATCATGGACCTTAAGAGATATCCTGTGCTTGTCTAGTATAGCCTGGAGTTCAATTTGAAATTTGTAGCTCGGAGGTAAAACTGCAGTCTGGTTGTATGGCGCTCCATTACTGATAATGGGGAAGGTAGGAGGGTTGGGAGTGGTGGATAAGTCATGGAAGTCATGGTGGACTACGGATCCATGACGAGAACAGTCATCTGATTCAACGTTGACATCAACATTATCAACTTGCACAATTCTGTCCTCAAGATAGTTATCAAGTTGATAGGCGAAGTTGAAGTCCAATTCATCAATATTTCTTTTCTTAGTTAGGAGGGGTAGAGGATCAGTGCCTGAAACATGGCGTCCGCTATCTTTAACGCCACTTTGGGAAAGTCCGGAGCAGCAACGTTGGTGTTGTGCATGACTTCTACGGCCCTTGCTGTCATTGGAAAAATTACTACGTTTGCACTTGTAGCAAAATAGACCTCTGCTTGCAGCGATGTCATCGAATAATAAGGACTGAAGCTGGGGTTTGGACATGGTGATAGTGTGATGGAGTTGAAGAATATGGTAATAATATGTGCCCCACATATGTATTATCTATCTACTTATGGGGTACATACTACTAAGTAGGAAATGGTAGTATGCAATGCAGTACGGTGCAAGGTTTTGAGATAAGTTGGATGGAGTAAAAGAGTACTGTTTAAAGAGAGGGAGATACACTCAAAAAAGGGATTTGAAATATGGCGCAGTTCTACCTCCTTTTGGTACAGGGACATACATACTGTGGAGGGGTAATGATTCCAACATTACTCATCTGAGGGTTTATATGGCTGAAATTCAAACTATGAAAAAGGGGACACTGATATTATACGTGTTGTAAAAGCATCATTTCTACACCATTACACACGAGTATCTACAGCATGTCTTCGTCAAACATTATGCCCTCAAACAGGGGTTCTTTGGAGAAATACCGGGAGAAGTATCAAAAACTTAAAGAGAACTATGCAAGTAAGGTGGTGGAAAACAATGTTTTGAAGGAGGAGTTACTGAAGTATCAGGTAGAGGTGAGGACTTTACGGAGGAATATTGTCAGTGAAAACGGAGTGTACTGTGGAAGGAACACTACCAGCCGGTGGAGAAAAAAAGGTGAATGGAACAACACTGACCATTGCAATAACGACATCGTCAAATCATTCTGCAAAAACAAATTGTTACCAAACCACAAGTTCCTTGGACCAGAACAGTTGAAGTACATGGATGACAAACGGTCCCTCTGTTTCAAGATCTATGCTGAGGTAACACTTCCAGACACAATCAAGACTCCTGTTGATAAGATATTCTATTGGAATCAGAGGTTGGTACCAATGATTAACACAAAAATGGTGGAGGTGAGGTCAAACTTCAATTTGTATATCAAAAGGCAGTACCTAGGTATGTATTCATCATTTAATTGCATCAAGCCAATCGTGGAGTAACAGACACTTATACCATAACTTGTCGTCTGTCAGCCGATAAGGACAGTCCAAGGCCTGATGCATACAACATCTGTCTGCATGAAGTGCTAACATCAGCAACGTCAACGTGCATATCCTCAAGAATGACGGCCGTGTGCCGATTCATGGACAAGTACGTGTCGGGGCTCTATGGATCTCGCTCCATCGTCAGTTGGATAACCAAGAACAAGGGAAAACATTTCCTTGATATGGTGACAATGTCTGACATTGCATACACTATAGCTGTAATCGAGAACAGTTACGAAGCATGGGATGAAGAGCATGGAATAGGAGAAGAACAAGAAGCATATCGAAGACCACAGAAGATGGTCAAGACAAAATTCACCAATCGAGTGGGGAAGAAGAGAGAGTGCAACATGTCGGGGTGGAGTACTGATGGAATTCACTTCTACAACAGTGTACGTGCAAGTTGGCGGGCCCTATCAGAAGAGACTACATGGAAAAATTTGGAGGAGGAATGGACCGTGTATGAAGATAAAACAAACTTCGGACATTCGACCAGGAGGAAGATGGGTGAACACAAAGAACCAGAAGACGACTACTTGTACAAAGGAGGAGAACAGCAATGTCCAGATCTTCCACTATGGGACAAATTTGTCTTGTTAGATGGAGATGAAGATTTCATGGATGAGCGACCGTCCTCGAAGAGAATGAGAGGTATGATTAATCAATATGGTGATGAATCTGATGGAGATGATGATGGAGGAAATCAGGGACGGATGCCAAGGGTGAGCCTGAATGGTGATGGTGACAGTGACAGTGACAGTGAAGGTGGTGCAGTAGGAGTGTGAGGTTGGAATAGTTCATGTTACAGTGTAAATATATGTAATGGAAAATCTTAAACGTAAATAGTGTGTCCAGAAAGATTTAAAGAGAGTTGATCAGTGGGCGTGTGTTACTATCGAAAGGAGAAATGAGAAATGTTTAGATGTTAAAACTAAACTATGGTTACTGAGCAAGCATTGGTAGTGAAATAATCAGCCATTTGTAACGTGCACTGACCAAACATATGAAATGTTCAAAAACACAACTTAGATATTTTTACAAAATAACATTGGCGAATAGTTGAGGTACGGGTGAATAAATGGCTAATAAATAGACATATATATGTGCAGGTACCGGAGGTACAATGATAATGGGATTGAACATAGCTATGGCAATGGAACGAACGTACATTACAGTACACCCAGCCATTAATGTTCATCGAGTGGCACTTATCTTCGTAAACATAATAGTTGATCAAATATGGCTAAAGTCAACAATATTCAGGCTTCTGATGCTGTCTTGCATATGGCGTTTCTGCAGCCATTTGTGTTGCCTTTTAGGCAGGGGACTTATATTCCAGACTTGAAGAAGAATTATTGAATAATGGATATGTTTTGTTTGGGAGCAATGCATATTTGAACTTGTCGAACATGGCCACCCTGTACTCAAATGTGTCTGGTAACCCAAACAAAAAAATGAAGACAAATATAAACCTTTTCATTCAAAGCTGTGTATCAGAGGGGATGTGCTTTTGGCATGCTTGTGGCTTGATGGGAGATACTGAGAATGGCATTGCATACAAGGATCTCTATGACATGGGTGATTGCTCTTGTAAACACAATGGCATGATTGCATTACTATTGTTTGGGTACATCAATCCCAAATCAAAGGATGCAGATGTAGAATAATGTTCAACAGACAAGAGGATGGATATGTGGCAAAGGATAGCAGTGATGATTAAGGCATGATAATGCAAATTGCTCTCATGGATGTTGGTCATCATTTTGATGAGGTGCTGTGGAATTTTTGACGTATTGGTCATCTCAGTGTGACCATGTAACAATGCCAAGAGAAATTTTACATGATATAGAGAAATTTTACATGATATAGAGAAATTTTACATGATGTGGTATTAAGCTTGCATGCACGGCATACAGCATCCTAAGATTATTTAATGATTGACTTATTTAATGAAACTATGATGTAACCCCCCTAAAAACCAATACACCACCTTAGTCATCTAAGCAGAGAATGAAGAGCTGTTAGATTTTTTGAAGGGTTGATGTGCTTTTGGTCAACAATGCATTCTCCTGCTCCAACTTTTCTTCAATCTTGGCAATTGCATCCATGTATACCTTTTCAATGGCCATATTATTTTTCACCTTCTTGGCTAGCATTTGTATCATCAACTGCCTCTTCTCTGATCCAAGAGTGTGGATAGAAATGCAAACGTTGGCTTGACTTGTTTTGCATAGCAGAGCTCTTTCTCATGCTAATCAACCTACATTTTTGCAACAGAAACCATTTTCTTACCATGTTTACTAATCATCTTTGATAGGTGCTCAATTTTTTAGCTGACTTGTGGTTGACACTTTCACTTTCCTCCCAAGTTGTCATGCTACTTTTATCACCCCTTTTATTTCTTTTGACAGAAGGGATTCTGTCAGCACCATTCATTGCAGCAACACTATTGTCTAGCCTATGCATTGATGAAACCATAAGATTATTGTTGTCAAAGACCTACCACAAATAGAGTAGACATGATTCTTTGTCCCAAAAAAATGCTGAGCACAAGTTAAGAGCTATACAAGGACAATTACGTCACCAAATGCAGGTAGGCTCAGCACTTGGCTCATTCAGAACATCATCCTCCCCACAGTCTAGCCCATCCCTGGCTTCAAAATCATCAAACGTAACACATCCCCCATCCCCTTGCCACTCATCTCCCACTTTTCTATCATCTGCTTCAGTTCATGACCCAGGGTTTACCACTTGTCTTTCATCTTCTTGGGAGTTGCAGGGGCAATGTCTGACACTACATTGTGATTGATCACAATAGGGAAAATAACATCTGAATGCAGCTCACTCATAATAATTGTACAGGGTGAAAAGTGGGGATCATTCCACTTATCCACCATCATCGTCCAGCAACATGCTGCCCGACTCTCTGCAGTATTGCAATTCTCAATGATCATGCGGTCCGAGAGAAGATCGAAATGCTGTAGGTATGTGTGCTTGATGTTGTCATTTTGATTAAAGCATGAATGAGCCAGAGTATGGCAGGCCCTGCTACTATATGGTAGTGAGACATGGAGTTTGTCTCCATCGAGCATGATATGTTTCGAAGGGTTTCATATTTGCACTGCATGGCGAATGTCAGGCAAAAGGCCTGAGAGGAACGTGGTTGGGTCTTGGACATACCCATGCTTGGAGGAAGTGCTGGAAGCAGTGCTAGACATCGATAGGTGGCTAATATGGGTTTAGCTTTACTGATAAGTTGGTAA
>JALLPB010000527.1:0-14949 GCA_036939975.1 Cyclostephanos tholiformis | reverse complement strand
AGTGCTGCTCAGGAATGTAAAAACTTATTCCGTGCTGCCCACAAACAGCAGAATCGTTTCCGTGCTGCTAAACAAAATAGAAATGACAAAAAGTTAGATATACTAACAGCATGTTCTAATGCCGCTGTCCAGGGACAGCAGTTTTTGAAAATGTATGTTAGATGGATAGTTTTTCCATATTTTTGGCACCCTAACTCATTATGGCAGAATTCTGCCAAAGGTCAGTTTGGCAGCCAAGTTCAAAAAATGTCGAAGCCCAGTGGATACCTGATCCACACAGGATGAAACCTAGCCACAGCGTCATTCTACCATTCTTGAAGATACTATGTAAAAATTGATCGGCCAGAAGAAATCCCCTTAGTGCCACTGGAGTGGCACTAACTCGGTAAGGAGAAAGATAATTAAAGGTTAAAGGAATGGTTGATTCCACTGAGAAAATTACACTACGGAAGTGTAAGTATCGGCACTGTCCAAAATTTTCTTTGAATACAAAAGGTCTGGTTTCTTTTCATCACATCATTCCTCCTCCCTTGATTCGTCAGTGCTGTCTGTGTCTATTACTGTGATAGTATTATCGTCAAGAAGATTAAAACCCAACCTACACAAATATTCACTAAGTGTGCATACCTCGATGGTATCATGGCTAACAGTGGATGCTTGTGAGCTTAGTGAGCTTTTCGTCGAATCACTCGTTTCTATTTCGATGGAATATTTGTTTCGCCTACTCAAATGGGGGATGTGTTGGTGCTTCCTCTTGGGCGCAGGGTCATCAAAGGATGCTTGTAAGCTTTCCATCGTATCTCTTGTTTCACTTTCAGATAAAGGGTTCAATGTGACACTCGCACGCATCTTCTCCAATACGTGTCTTGCGTTGTCTCGGGCCTTAGCAGCCTCGGTATTCGCGAGCGCATATGCACGTTGAGCCATGGCATGTTTTACTACGGCAATATCAATATCCGCTTTCTTTTTTTTGATCATAAGCTGCCTATTTTTTTCGTTCACCGCACGTCTCCGCCTCCTCATTTCAGTAAGGTGTTTGAGTTCCTCCTCAAGTAAACATTTATTTTCGAGTTTCGCACATGCTAGGTTTCCTGATGAAAATTTATTCCAATGTTTGGCAAGGTGAAAGTTAAATGCTTCCCTCGTTTACGTAAGGCATGTAATGTAAAGTGCAACCGAGCTCTCACCCTTAGCAAGTGCCTCGGCCTCTTTTTCTTTAAAAGATTTCAAGGCCAAGCACAATTCGAGTCTGTTGGCTTTCGCCTGCTCGGGAGTACAAGAGGCCCCCCAGTGTGGAACTAAACACTCCGTGCGGCAAAGCTCCTCGGAAGAAATGGGTTCTGGTGTCAGCGTCGACGATGAGCGACAGTCGCATCCAGCCTGCGTACATCCCTTCACCTGTTTTTCCTTGAACTGAGATAAACTCTTTGAGCGCTTGTGATTCGTGTTGACTTCTTTTTTTTCGACTTGAGCCATTGTACCAGCTTCATTAATAGCAATTTCAATTGTTTTCATAGGAGTCCCGTTGAGGTTGTCATCCATATCGATACTGACGTGCAAGTCAATGAGACGCCTTTCTGTGTAAGAAAAAATCAACTCCACAGCTTCGTCTTCTATCTTTGTCAGCACCTCACCTTGAATCTCTGTTGAAGCTTCTCCCAGCTTGCTTGACTTTGCAGCCTCATGTTCGAGCTTGGCCATTTGAAGGTGAGGCGATGCACATTGTGGAGATTCATCTTGTTTTGGCTGTGTATGCGTCACGGGTTCTGATAACTCCTGCTCAGTTGCGACGATGTTCAAAATGGCAACATTGGATGATGCTTCGGACTGCGAGTCTGATCCATTTCTTTTCTCACTGCCGCCCTCCTCGCCTGTGCAAAAGAGAGGCGAGTCTGATCCATCTCTTTTCTCACTTTCGCCCTCCTCGCTTGTGCATGAGAGAGGACTCGTGCATTCCGCGAGCGAAAGCCCCTCGCCAGGTTTGGGCATACAGCTTGGATTCACATCAACGTCATCAAGTGAAGATAGTGGACGCGTTTCGTGGAATTCGCGGTAGTCTTTGATCGGTTCGTCTTCTCTCATTAAGGGTTTTGGTGACTCCCGCTGGTTTGCGATGAGGTTCGAAACAGCAATATCCGACGATTCCTCGAGCTGCGGGTCCGATACATCCCTTTCCTTACTGCCACCCTCCTCGTCTACGCAGCAGAGAGGGCTCGTGCATTCCGCGAGCGAAAATTTCACGAAATTGGCCATAATACTACAGCCTAGATTGACGTCAACGTCATCGGGCGATGATGAGGGACGCGTTTCGTGGAATTCGCGGTAGTCGTCGATTGGTTCTTCCTCCATCTTCGTTTGCTCTTCCGATAGCTTTTGGCCCGTTGTAACGGATTCATCAATAGCCGTGGCACATGAGTTGTCGCTGCTGAATCCGTCGTCCAAATCAACAGGACAGCTTTTGATGGTGGGAGCAGCAGCCTCCATTGAGCTTGTCGTTTTCAGCTCTATCTTCATCTTGTCACATGCAGCCTTTTTAATAGCGGCATTATCGGCATGAATCTCCCTCTCGGATGATTTCATCAACCCCATGATGCGATTCTTGACGGAAGGGACATGAAACTTTCGTTTCTTTGGTGAGGATAGTGGACGCGTTTCGTGGAATTCGCGTACGTCGTCGATCGGTGGTTCGTCTTCTATCCTCGCTTGGGTTTTCGGTGACTCCCGCTCGGGTGCGAGGAGGTTCAAAACGTCGATGTTGGATGATTTCTCGGGCCGCGAGTCCCATCCATCTCTTTCCTTGCGATTCTTGACGGAAGGGACATGTAACTTTCGTCTCGGCGAGAGCCGCCCTCGGACCTTGCCAATCCAAGCTTCCTTGGTAATGGGCGCTGATTCTGTCATCGTCTCGGCCTCGGGCTCCTTTACCGCTTCTCCCGGCTCGATCGATATTGCGATCATTTCGTCGCATCTATCACCCAGCCCCCCTTGATCGATATTCGAACCCATACGAGCAATCGAGGGGGCCTCGCTGGTATGGTCACTCCTTGGATTTGATATCTCGCATTCTACATTCTCGACAATTGTGGTCATCGCCCCCTTGACGGCATAATCGTTCTTGGTCCTGGATTTAGCGAACCTTTTCAATTCCATGCCGAAGTGTAACCTTCTCTTGATCAATCCGATCGAGGGCACCTTCGTCTTTGTATGCCGACGGAGCGTCACCCCCCTCGTTCGTGGAGCTTTATCCCTCCCTTCCTTTGCGGTGGCATCGCAGGTCATTTCGACTGGCGAAGGATCCTCTCGTGCGACCTCATCGTGACGATCGTACATTACATCAAATACGACGTCTCTCTCCTCGGCAACTGTCATGATCATTGTAGAATTTTCGTCGGCAGGGTTGAGTATGTCGCCGATAGAAGTCGCGTTGGCTCGATCGACGGTGGATCCCCCCCCCTCGGACGTAGATTCCTGCTCCTGCCCATCATCCTCGTCCTCTTCGTAATCCGACCGAATTGACTCCTCCGACATCAGCGAGTGGACATTCGTCGAAACGATCGAGAACGTGCTTAGCAAACTCATGGTCCGATTCGGGCATACGACCTCGCCGTAGTTCACCCCCCCCTCGGATGTCCATTCGTCCCACATGGTCCCCTCCTCGGTAACAATCGAGCCAGCGGGGGGGGACGCTGAATGCTTGATCGATCCGACTTCGGTCGCGCCCACGGTGACGATCGACGGGGCGGTGGAGAGCGATCCAGGCACCAGGATTATGGGAGCGTCGGCCTCCTTCGAGATTGAGGCGTCGATCATCATTACTTGGGGAGAGTCGACCCGCATTTGACGGAAGGATGGGGAAGGCATAATATTATCGGAGCGGTAGCCGATGCGCAACCGATCGGTCCGTTATTGTCCTAATATTGTGCAAAAAATGGGTGCATCATGACGAAGTATGGGGCCTCTAAAAAAAGTGAGGGAGGGGAATAGAGCGTTGATTTTTCTTGGTGCTGAGAAAGTTATCGCAGAACGGTTTGAAGCCTATCTAGGAATACATATATCCATTATTAGATTCCAGCCCAACAAAAATCCACCGACAAAAAGGATTTTACCAAAAAAAATTAACAACTCCGTAAGTATGCATTTGGCACTGTCCACATTTTTCATTAAATACAAAGGTTTGGTTTTTTGTCATCACAACATTCCTCCTGCCTTGTTTCGTCGGTGCTGTCTGTGTCTATTACTGTGATAGTATAATCGTCAAGAAGATTAAAACCCAACCTACACAAATATTCACCAAGTGTGCATACCTCGACGATATTATGGCTGACAGATGATGCTTGGGAGCTTAGTGAGCTTTTCGTCGAATCGCTCGTTTCGATTTCGATGGAATATTTGTTTCGCCTACTCAAATGGGGAATGTGTTTGTGCTTCCTCTTAGGCGCAGGGTCGTCAAAGGATGCTTGTAAGCTTTTCATCATATCTCTTGTTTCACTTTCAGATAAAGGATTCAATGTACTCGCACGCATCTTCTCCAATACGCGTCTTGCATTGTCTCGGGCCTTAGCAGCCTCGGTATTCGCGAGCGCATATGCACGTTGAGCCATGGCATGTTTTACTACGGCAATATCAATATCCGCTTTCTTTTTTTTGATCATAAGCTGCCTATTTTTTTCGTTCACCGCACGTCTCCGCCTCCTCATTTCAGTAAGGTGTTTGAGTTCCTCCTCAAGTAAACATTTATTTTCGAGTTTCGCACATGCTAGGTTTCCTGATGAAAATTTATTCCAATGTTTGGCAAGGTGAAAGTTAAATGCTTCCCTCGTTTACGTAAGGCATGTAATGTAAAGTGCAACCGAGCTCTCACCCTTAGCAAGTGCCTCGGCCTCTTTTTCTTTAAAAGATTTCAAGGCCAAGCACAATTCGAGTCTGTTGGCTTTCGCCTGCTCGGGAGTACAAGAGGCCCCCCAGTGTGGAACTAAACACTCCGTGCGGCAAAGCTCCTCGGAAGAAATGGGTTCTGGTGTCAGCGTCGACGATGAGCGACAGTCGCATCCAGCCTGCGTACATCCCTTCACCTGTTTTTCCTTGAACTGAGATAAACTCTTTGAGCGCTTGTGATTCGTGTTGACTTCTTTTTTTTCGACTTGAGCCATTGTACCAGCTTCATTAATAGCAATTTCAATTGTTTTCATAGGAGTCCCGTTGAGGTTGTCATCCATATCGATACTGACGTGCAAGTCAATGAGACGCCTTTCTGTGTAAGAAAAAATCAACTCCACAGCTTCGTCTTCTATCTTTGTCAGCACCTCACCTTGAATCTCTGTTGAAGCTTCTCCCAGCTTGCTTGACTTTGCAGCCTCATGTTCGAGCTTGGCCATTTGAAGGTGAGGCGATGCACATTGTGGAGATTCATCTTGTTTTGGCTGTGTATGCGTCACGGGTTCTGATAACTCCTGCTCAGTTGCGACGATGTTCAAAATGGCAACATTGGATGATGCTTCGGACTGCGAGTCTGATCCATTTCTTTTCTCACTGCCGCCCTCCTCGCCTGTGCAAAAGAGAGGCGAGTCTGATCCATCTCTTTTCTCACTTTCGCCCTCCTCGCTTGTGCATGAGAGAGGACTCGTGCATTCCGCGAGCGAAAGCCCCTCGCCAGGTTTGGGCATACAGCTTGGATTCACATCAACGTCATCAAGTGAAGATAGTGGACGCGTTTCGTGGAATTCGCGGTAGTCTTTGATCGGTTCGTCTTCTCTCATTAAGGGTTTTGGTGACTCCCGCTGGTTTGCGATGAGGTTCGAAACAGCAATATCCGACGATTCCTCGAGCTGCGGGTCCGATACATCCCTTTCCTTACTGCCACCCTCCTCGTCTACGCAGCAGAGAGGGCTCGTGCATTCCGCGAGCGAAAATTTCACGAAATTGGCCATAATACTACAGCCTAGATTGACGTCAACGTCATCGGGCGATGATGAGGGACGCGTTTCGTGGAATTCGCGGTAGTCGTCGATTGGTTCTTCCTCCATCTTCGTTTGCTCTTCCGATAGCTTTTGGCCCGTTGTAACGGATTCATCAATAGCCGTGGCACATGAGTTGTCGCTGCTGAATCCGTCGTCCAAATCAACAGGACAGCTTTTGATGGTGGGAGCAGCAGCCTCCATTGAGCTTGTCGTTTTCAGCTCTATCTTCATCTTGTCACATGCAGCCTTTTTAATAGCGGCATTATCGGCATGAATCTCCCTCTCGGATGATTTCATCAACCCCATGATGCGATTCTTGACGGAAGGGACATGAAACTTTCGTTTCTTTGGTGAGGATAGTGGACGCGTTTCGTGGAATTCGCGTACGTCGTCGATCGGTGGTTCGTCTTCTATCCTCGCTTGGGTTTTCGGTGACTCCCGCTCGGGTGCGAGGAGGTTCAAAACGTCGATGTTGGATGATTTCTCGGGCCGCGAGTCCCATCCATCTCTTTCCTTGCGATTCTTGACGGAAGGGACATGTAACTTTCGTCTCGGCGAGAGCCGCCCTCGGACCTTGCCAATCCAAGCTTCCTTGGTAATGGGCGCTGATTCTGTCATCGTCTCGGCCTCGGGCTCCTTTACCGCTTCTCCCGGCTCGATCGATATTGCGATCATTTCGTCGCATCTATCACCCAGCCCCCCTTGATCGATATTCGAACCCATACGAGCAATCGAGGGGGCCTCGCTGGTATGGTCACTCCTTGGATTTGATATCTCGCATTCTACATTCTCGACAATTGTGGTCATCGCCCCCTTGACGGCATAATCGTTCTTGGTCCTGGATTTAGCGAACCTTTTCAATTCCATGCCGAAGTGTAACCTTCTCTTGATCAATCCGATCGAGGGCACCTTCGTCTTTGTATGCCGACGGAGCGTCACCCCCCTCGTTCGTGGAGCTTTATCCCTCCCTTCCTTTGCGGTGGCATCGCAGGTCATTTCGACTGGCGAAGGATCCTCTCGTGCGACCTCATCGTGACGATCGTACATTACATCAAATACGACGTCTCTCTCCTCGGCAACTGTCATGATCATTGTAGAATTTTCGTCGGCAGGGTTGAGTATGTCGCCGATAGAAGTCGCGTTGGCTCGATCGACGGTGGATCCCCCCCCCTCGGACGTAGATTCCTGCTCCTGCCCATCATCCTCGTCCTCTTCGTAATCCGACCGAATTGACTCCTCCGACATCAGCGAGTGGACATTCGTCGAAACGATCGAGAACGTGCTTAGCAAACTCATGGTCCGATTCGGGCATACGACCTCGCCGTAGTTCACCCCCCCCTCGGATGTCCATTCGTCCCACATGGTCCCCTCCTCGGTAACAATCGAGCCAGCGGGGGGGGACGCTGAATGCTTGATCGATCCGACTTCGGTCGCGCCCACGGTGACGATCGACGGGGCGGTGGAGAGCGATCCGGGCACCAGGATTATGGGAGCGTCGGCCTCCTTCGAGATGGGGGCGTCGATCATCATTACTTGGGGAGAGTCGACCCGCATTTGATGGAAGGATGGGGAAGGCATAATATTATTGGAGCTGTGTCCGATGCGCAACCGATCGGTCCGATGTGTTATTGTCCGGTGGGAAGTTGGGGAAGGGTTATTTGCTGTGTGTGATAATATTATTATGATGTTCCTCATGTGCAAAAAATGGGTGCTCTCATAGCCAAAAATGGGTGCTTCTCATTTTGAGTATTTGGCCACTAAAAAAAGTGAGAGAGGAGATAGAGCGTTGATTTTTCTTGGTGCTGAGAAAGATGTCCGGTTTGAAACCTATGTAGGAATAAATATCCATTATTCGATTCCACCCCAACAAAAATCCCCCAACAAAATATTTTACCAACAAAAGGACAAAATTCCCAAAATTCGTCGATGGAAAAATCTCTCGGCGGGAGATTAATTCGTGAGATATTTATTCTATTATGAATAGAATCGTGTACAATAATAAATGTTACGGATAACTGATTTGAAAGTTGCAAACATATTACCCATGATACTTAGGAGTACGATGCGAACCACATGTGTTTTGAGAGAGAAAGACGAATTCTCTCTCATATCAATGGATATTCGATCGGGCGGTACCAATTTGTATCCCGAGTACCAAACAGTACTGGGAACATTTTAATCCGTCAAGGCTTGAGAGGTTACTTCATTATGACCCTCATAAAAGCTTTGTAGACAAGGGTGATGCCAAGGTCATGCTATCTGCGGTCATGTCGATCTCCATTTTTCGTGATGATATGATCTTCGGGGCACTGGCCATCGGGCGATGATGATTTTTTGTTGTGCGGTTGTGTTGTGTGTTTTAGCTAGGTAAATGCTAGATAAAGCTAGCGAAAAATGAACAAACCGACCATGGCGGCCGCTGTCATCCTACAGTTGCCATGGTGCCCCACTCTCGGTGCCACCACATACAACATCTAGCCAATATGCTAAGCGATAAGTCTATATGTCAAATAGTATAAATGATATAAGTGTCGGTGTCGTCGTCATCGTCGTCGTCGTCAGCGTGTACCATAAATGAAGTAGGTAGGTAACCGTTCCCGCCATTCTGCCATTCCGACCCGCCATTATTTTTGTTGTGGCTTGTGGAGGAGTTTCATCAACAGCATGACTCCGTAGCCTGTGACTCTGTAGACTGCATACGTAATGGTATTAGTACACTATTCCAAAAAAATAAATAAAAACTTTTGACTGATTCCTGTGCCGGAGGCCCCATCGGCTTGTATTGTTCTAAATTTTTTTAGTAGTGCCAAAATTTAGAACTACTTGTTTGGCACTGACACCCAATCAGAAATTATTCTAGATTTTTTTTGAATTGTGGCCAGATTTTTTCTTCTTGGAAAGGAGGTTATGCAAGTACAACATTTCTGCACAACTCCCCATAGTAAATAGACACAAAAGTAATATTATAATCCCCCCCTCATCCACCAACTTTGATGGCACCATTCTTGGCAATGATTTATCCTGCGTCATTAATTCTTCGTGTCCATGCCCCCCCCAACCTCCCCTAACATCCTGCAGGTAAAAAGCCATTTGGTTCTGCATTCTGCCCATGCTGGGTTCTGCAGGATGGTTCCATAAATTTCCCATATTTTTCAAGACAGCATCCTTTCCTCTTCCCCCCTCCATTCATTATTAGTCATGTGTTGTCTCCTACCCTTCCTTTTTCTCTCTGCTGTGTTGACTTGTTTGTTTGCTTCACAAAAGTATGCAACAGCAATTGCACCACCTTTCCTGTGTACCCCCCCCCATACATTTATTACATGTCTCCATTTTTCTATCATGTTTGATTGTTGTATCAAGTCTTGATTTTTTATCTTTTGTCAAAAGTATGCAACAGCATTTTTTGACCTTCTTGTTTCCCCTCTATCTCCCCATTTATTTTCAATGTGCACCTTTCTGGTCTCCTCCTAACTTCTCTCTTGATTGTTTGTATGGTTTTCTGTCCTTCGATGATCCCTGCACTCCACTTGTCTCGATAATTTTGTTAGCCATTGTTTTATCCATCAATCACATGATGTCAACATTGCAGTTGGGGTCATCATTGGTCAACTGACTAATTGTTGTGTATAAGCATCATCTCATTGGTCATCATTGGTCATCTCATTGGTTGTCATCATCGCCTACCATGTGCCATCTATGATTGCCCCCACCCCGAACTCCAGGGGGCATCACCATTACCAGCACATTACTATTGTTCTGGTGAAGCTGCAGCTGGCTGAGCATTGCAAGATTGCCAAGAAGACCACCAAGACCTGACCACCCAAACTTTACAAAGCGGCAAGCAGCCAGGGCACAACTTTGAGCCCTGATGTGCATTGCATCAGGATGCTTGCTGATGGGGATGGTAGCCACCATGAGTGGGGCCATGCTAGCAGCAGGGTGATTAAGGAGAAGAAGGTGGAGGATGACAGCGGTGAATACTACTAGGTGACAAAGCCCTTTTTTCATATCATGATAGCATTATTTTATTACTTAGTAACACAATTCTTACTACTAGTAACACTCTGCCTGTATCATTAGTGTAACATAGTTACACGTAACACAATGCAAAAAATGTTACAGGATTCCCTCAGCCTTACCACCTCTCAAAACTGTAGACTGACACAAGGAATATCACTAGTACTAATTCCTCAGTGAATGTTTTTAGCCGGCATGAAAGTTTAGGGGGTGAACCTTTTAATAACACCCAATTAATAAAAAAATTATCCATGGACCACACCTCTTTTTTTACTCATCTTCCAGCCTCACAGAAAAGTCAAATTTAAAAGCAAATCTCTCAAAAAAATGGTCATTTTGTATCATTTCACCCATTTTCCTCCATTTTGAGAGGTAGACGGAGATGCCCATCATTATCTCAAGACAGCTAGCTTCCATCAAGAATTGTATTATCCATTAACAGCTTAACAGCTATCTCTGTATTGGCGGGAGCAAAACAGGTATTTTTTGGTAAATACGTTCAAGATTTTGACATATGAATAGTACAATAAGTTCTACCTAAGAAAAAAACGCATGCCAAAATCCACCATACAACACAACTCAAAAATGGAGAATCTTTAACTAGCACAACAATGTGCTGCAGAAAGCTCCTCATATGTCATCAATGTGAAGGACTTTGCAAAAATAGGAAAATACCACACAAAAGCTGAGGTTCTTGTGCATTCAATGTGCTATCTAATTCTGTGAGCAGACACAAATTTGCTAAAAAATGACATAACTGCATAGCTATTGTAAAATGTGGGTGGTGGGCCAATTGCACATTGTGTAATCTGTTTACCTCACCAATTCTTAATATTTAAATTCATTAACCTCACCAATTAGGAAAACACCTAGTTATTAATCTCACAAAACATCAAATGCTTTGCTTTTTTCTCACCTAATATCCACCTCCCCCCATCATTGTCTCATCTCATCTTTGTTGTCATCATCCACCATTGCCATCAATGGATCCATGATTTACATGGCCATTGATACCACCGCCCCAGCCAACCTGATTGCCATTCAACCCTATGCTCCCTGCTCCCACAACAAAGTCCGCCGCAAATGTCAGTGGTATAGGAGAAGGGACAAAATGCTTGCAATAAGTCCATTGTCAATATTGCACTCAATTGCATAATCACAGTATACGAGGTGCAAGATCTGAAATTGGGGGAGCTGCTGCTGTGTGAGGAGACTGATCAGCCAGTGATACCAATTGTGATTGGTATCCATCCAGGTTGATGATGTCATCATCACATGGTGAGATTCCCCTGGCAGATGAGATTCATGACTACAAGAATGAGCAATGGGAGGAAATAATTCATGAGGCAAATGGATGTTAAAATCTACTTTGGTGCAACTGAAAAATAATAAAAACCTACTTGGTGAGGCTTGTGAATGCATCATTCCTTCTGCATTGAGGGTCATTTGTGGAAAGGAGTGAGAAGGTGCTACAACAATCCAAAGACATGTGACCAACCCAACCAGTATCATGGTTTTTGGTGAGACTATTGAATAGCTATTTCAAGAAAGGGATTTGGTGATGCTAACAGATATTAAAGTTTCATTTAGTGAGGCTGACAGATTTACAAATCTCTACACAACAAACAAAGAGAATATCCACACCTTAAACAATTTAAAGACCTGCTAAAAGAACTTGACAAGCTCATTGACACCCCACCAGATGATATTCCCATAGAATGTAGAAATCTCCTTGAATTGGATTATTCCGAAGTATACAATGCATTATTCGAATGCCAATCTTACTGGATATTAGCAATGAAGGGTCAAGCCAGTCAACAAGCAGCCATACAGACCACGTGCAAACACCAATGCACACAACAAACAGCTAGAAGCACCATCATGGGATGGCCTTGGTATGACTTTGCACATGATGACATGCAAATGATGCGAGAACTTGGCATGTGACATAATCACAGACAATGGCCATGATCAGATGCAAATATTATTGACAATCCATCAAATATGAATAAATGTCTCCTTAAACCAGACTAATAGAAGAAATGGCACTCGCATGAGTCCCAAACATGTCAAAGTTGCATTCTCAACTTGGTACCGGTCTCACACCAAGGAAACAATGATCCGCTGCCCACATGCTATTCACTAGGTAGGGCATTTAAAAAGACTCTATGTCTATGATCATGTCAGAGTAGATCATAATTTTTTAAGATTTATTTATTTAGATTTTAAAATGGTAATTAGTGATGCTTAACATCATTCATTTTGAATTGTGATGCAAATGAATCATTTACAAAATGAAATTATGAGATTTTTCCCTGATGATACTGAAAAATTACAAAGAAATTACAATGCTATTTGATGACTAGAAACAAGAGAGTGGTCCCTTGATAAAAATTCTCATAAATTGGGCATTGAAAAAAGGTTTTCCTCAAGTGTAAGTACTTGTTGGGGGTTTGGGCAAAATGTAGGACTTCATACAATAGTTAAGCCAATTTTTTTGCCCATTTTGGTAATATGATGTTTGCTACATATTTTTTTACCCTTTCTTGCCCTGATGTCATAGGTATGTCATGTGGCATTAATGGTGCATATCTCCACCAATAATGGTCTTGGATTGGGATAATTTAACTTTAAAAATGTTTGCTGATATATGAGCAATGCGTTTGCACACTCGGATCATGCTGATTTGACATTTATTGACAGATATATAGCATCACTAAGTATTGGGTGGTGAGCATGTTTGTTGGGTCATGTGTTGACTATCTAACTATTTGTGTTTATCATACCCCTCTTTCCAACACTCTGTGTATATTGGCTCCTTACAAATGGGACATCCCATTCTTGAGGTTTTGCAGGCATCTTTCCTCACATCTGTATTCAATTCAATTGTAGAGTGCTTTTGATAACACATCCAACAATAATTACAACCCATTCCATGATTCACTCGCTTGTTTGTACACTTATCCATCTTTATCTTCATTCCGCACTTGTACTCCACAGTAACCCTTGCTTTCTTTGGTTTCCGAGTGCGAAATCCTATTTGTCAATCCTTTCACACAACAGAAACATCTTTCACAGTCACAGGGAATTAGTGGACCTTTGGGCATTAAGCTGGGTCTATCACTATCATTCAATTCCCCATCCCAATCAAGACCAATGCCATATTTCATTATATCAATTGAAAAATCAATTTGAAAATGTTGGTGGCCAAAGCTTTTTTGAGTTGTATGCCTTCCACCACATTGGTCCTATTCCTACTGTCAATAGGTCACACACAATTACATACACAGCATGAATAATTCTGTCCAATGCCCCCAAAAAATTCAAATGTAATAACAAATTGTGCAATTTGTCGTGAAGTAATTGGCACTATCTTGGTCATTCCTTCAACTGTATTAAAACTCACAACATGGTCTGCCTGAACATGTGGACCAGCAATTTTGTCATTTTTAAGATAGATGGCCTCTCATCATTTTTTAGTATGAGGGGATATTTGGGGTTAAGATAATTTTCTTTGGCCAAACTACCAATATGAATTCCTTGATAGGTACACTTTGCACCCCCCCCCATCAGCGAGAAGAAGAGACCAAGTAATATCATGGATAAAAGAAGACTCTACCTCCTGCTGCTGTTGCCTTTATTTCTTGCCCTCCCCTGCCTGTCCTGGGCATCTTGGTAGCTTGGGATGGGATATTTAATGTAGTAATTCCACTATAAATGGGGAGGTATGGAGTTTGTAAAAATCAGAAGAGAAATTATGAGCTTACTTTATGGAGAACAATGATCTTAACTATCATCCAGTGAGAGAAATGCACATTGCATAGGATCCTACATGATCTAATATGACTGAGGTGCACATTCAGAGTGGCAAGTGCCAACTCAGAAAGATCATTGACCTGTACCAGAGTCTTACATACAGGGTGTGCATTGGACCATATTGTAAATTTGGACCCGTGTGTAGCCTTTGGTACATATACCACATCTTTCTCAGGGATATTGCTTAATGCAGATATCATTTTGTGTTAAGGCATTTACTCATTTCCACGTAGGATTTGTTGTATATTATGTGGTCATCTCCACCACCAATTTTATGTGATGACTGTCTGTCCTCTACATACATCAATGATTGGCTTATTTAGCAAATTGTGACATCTAGAGAGATAGTTTCCCACCAAAATGTCATGGCTTATGACACTTGCCCCAACAAATGAAGCTATCAGCTGTAAATTCTCGCAGAACAAAACCTTAGAAAGGAAAATTCCCTGTCAAGAATTTTGTGCGTCAATTAGATGTAAGGATAATCTATTTTATCAATAAGCATAAGTTTGTGAGAGTAGTAGATTATAGAAGTTTGTTTTTAACTTGTTGCCCATCTTTATAATAATTACTACCTATTGTGGGATTGTTTCTGCTGTATAAGGTGTTACTCTCCGGATATTTTTTCATTCTGATTTTGTTACGCTTTGAAACCCGATAGTTCCATTTTTATGAACTGTTGTTATGGCCCATGGTTCTTTACCAAATTTGGACTCAGATTTGCAGAGTATACCATCTTTAGCAATGAGTACTCAATCACCAATCTTATAGTCATAGTCGATGCACCCTTTGTTTTCATGCATATTATTATGATCTGCCAGTGATTGCCTGTGTTCTCCAATTTTATACCAGTCAGCCATGAACGGAATGTCAAAGAGCATATCTCATCCAAAAATGGCTGTTTCTGTTGAGGCGTTGAGTACTATATGATAGGTACTGTTAATGGCCCAAGCTGCATTGTCTTGGAAGACATCAACATCATCGGGGGAAATGGAATCAGCCATGTCTGATTCCGAGGTGCATAGCATTTGTCTGAGGACTTGATGCATGTGTTCCTGTGTTGCATTCACTTGTGTGTTCTTAACAATGGTTGGGTTACACTTAATACCATATGAGTCACATAGGTGTTCAAAATGTAATTTGAACTCAGATCCATTGT
>JALLPB010000526.1:0-16622 GCA_036939975.1 Cyclostephanos tholiformis | reverse complement strand
CATTCACGGAGAATGCATTTTAGTTCAAGAAGACTCTGTCACAGACCCCCAGACCCTTATACCGCTGAGAAGCTGAGACTCTCCTCTATCTACAGATATAATAATATCCTCATATTCACCCACCAGGCGAGTTCTCCCCCCCACATGAGCAGTGAAGGGATCCGGTTCAATGGATGTCTACTAGACCATCCAGATCCATGAGCAACTCCCACCACCATTGGTGTGGTACGGCCCCCCTCTTGCGCTCACCTTGTCTGCATTTGGCTAGGATTGGACAGGTCGCAACGTACATAGCAATCGTCTGCCTTCGAATCTGGACATATTCCTCCATTGTTTGCATCCCACGCTCCCGCAAAAGCAAAACATCCTCCAACTTTGGGTAGATCCATACATTACCTGGTCCGCGCTTGGGCTTGTGTTCATTTGCCATCCGGTATGCAGCTTGAATGTGAAAACCCTCGAGCCGCGCGAGGGCGGTTCTAGTGAGAATCCATGTCTCGCTGCCGTACAGGAGGATGGCTTGAACAATAGCTTGATAGAACCGCACAGCCACAGAGGGTGTAACGTACTCGCTGCGAAGGACCTGTCCCACCCGAGCCCAGGTAGCACGGGCTTTCCGCAACTGCGACCGAACAGCTTGGATGTCGTCGTCATCTTGCGCCATCATCCGTCCTAAATATCTATAGACCTCCACGCGCTCGAGGACTTCCCCGCGGACCGTAAACTGCTGGCGGAGGGCCAGAGCAGAGGATATCGCCGTCTCACGTTGGTGTTGACTTTCCACCCCGACCTGGCATTCTTTCGTTCGCACATGACGTGGGTAGAAAAGGTTAACCTGCATGGCGCACCATTCACATCGTGAGTAGCATCCCTCCTGGGGGACGCATACAAGATCGAGGGGGTGTAGATCCCAAAAATTCCTCCGCATCATCCATCCATCCTTCAACTGACCCAAACACCAAGGATACGGGCAAGGAAGGCTGCGGACATGCAACCCGGTGCTGACCGTATATGTGACGGGGGCCTTATTTCCAGCAGTTCCTCGGCAACCACTGTCTGTTGGTAGATTTCATGGACATCTGCCAAGTGGCGGCTGAGGGAGTTTGCCTTCATACCCTTCCCACACGTGTAACACATCACGTTGCATGAGTTCCAGACTCCGATGGCAACTGAGTCCGAATCCGGCCGGGGGTGCAGACCAAGGTCTGCGTTTTTGTCGTGTTGGTTTGGAGGCCAACCCGTTCAAATAGGTCGACAAGAAGGGTCAACGCATGTTGGAGAAACCCCGGATCCCGTGATGCGAGGTATGCGTCGTCGACATAAAAAACCGCGAAGAAGGTCGCCATAAACTCCTCAACCATCTCGTCGTCATATTCCCCATCCTGCCAAAGTTGGATCATCCACTCCCAAACAACTGCATCCACCACAATGTTAAAGAGCTTGGCGGACAGTGGGCCACCCTGTGTGACACCGCGGCCGGCCGTGAAAGGCTGGCCGTAGTATCCAGCGGCCCGGCATACCATAATGGCATCGCGCCAGTACCCGCGTATCAAGCGAACCATCCGAGGCCCCGCGCCATAGCCCTCCAACAACAAAAGGCACCGCTCCCTATCCATCGCATCGAAAGCCTTCCTGAGATCAAGGAAGATACCGTAGAAAGGCTTGAGCTCGAGGTATGAGAGCTGTTGGGCCAGTTTGGCCTCGATGATCGCGGTGCCAGTCCCGCGTTTGTCGCGACAGCCGTGTAGGCTATCGTGCAACCCAATTGCATTCAGCCGGTGATTGATAACCCGCTCGATGCATTTCCAAATGGGCTCGAGCAGCCCGATCCCACGGTAGTCCCCACCGCCTTTTGGAAGCAATACAACGATGGACCAAAGGAGCTGGCGTGGGATTACGCCGTAGGTCCATGCTGCCTGAACCAGCCTCATAAAGAGGCGCCAGTTGTCCCCTGCGCCTTCGGCACCCTGGTCGTTAGGGTCCTCCTCCCGTCGGATATCGCTGAGCCATGCCTTGACGTGCTCGGCGCGCATGCCAGATGCACCCGCCGCTCGGCCGTTCATGAGTTCCCCAACGGCCACGCGCATCTCACCGTCAGAAGGGGGGTCGTCGTCGATTTCGACCGGATCGATGTTTATAGGGAGGGGCTCGCCTGGCAATTGCCTCCGCGTATAAAGGTCGACCCATTCAGCAGTTTGACGGTCCATTGTCTGGCGGCATGGCTTTGTTTGAGTATCCGATGCGGCCCTGTACCACCCCTTGAGGTGGCGAAAGGCCTCATGCACATTCCCCATCGTGAGCTCCGACTCGATCAGTGTCCCGATGCTCAGCGTACGTTTCGCTCGATCGGTGCGGAGGGATTGGCCGATTTGGCGGTGTAAACGACGCCCCCCCGTTTGGCACAGGCGGCCGGTGCGATGGAGCATTGCCCGGTGGGCAATTAACCGCCAACTCTCGTCCGAGATCCAGTCGTTCACTTTCCGCCTCGTCGGCGTATCCTCCTCACATGTCTTCTGTAAATCCCCAAAGAGACGCGTCTGCTCGTCTTGCTCCTCGACTGGTGGGAGCTGCAGGGGGAAACGTAGTCGGCGTCGGCGATATGCCTTCAGTTGACCCGGTTTCCCCGTCCGGATCGTAGCGACAACGGCTCTGTGATCCGAATCGTGGATCCGAGGCCGTCGAACCGCCATGTTTCGAAAAAGCTTTGCGTCCTTATCCCTCGCCATGCAGTAATCTGGCTGGGACTGATGCCACTGTCCCCCCCTCCGTTGCCGCCACGTCCATCGCCCGCCTCCCTGTCGACCATCTCTCCAACGTTGAAGAAACTTCCGGGAGATGTCGGCGAGTCCAATTTCGTCGAGCAAATCCACTATAATCTCTTCCCGCTTGGAGCACGGGGACCCAAAGTTGATGTTCAAATCCCCAAGCAACAGCGGGTGACAGTTTGCCGGACACTTGTCCCAGGCGGCACGGAGGTCATCCACTCCCGTCGTGTCAGCGGGAGGGATGTAGGCCCCCATAACGTAAAATCGAACTCCCCCCGTGACCAGTTGGAAGGTCAGGACATTCGGGGAGATGACGGTCGCCGCCTCCACTAAAAATCCCAACTCCTCTGAATCTCTCCACAGCAGGGCCACTCCCCCCTGCTGTGGGGACGTCGCAAGCGACGCGATCACGTGATACCCCTGGACAAACTTGGGGTATCGATCATCAGTGAGCTTGGTCTCGGTTAAGACCGCACATCCGACACCCATTTGGCGCAGCCCCTTGGCCGCTGCCGCCAAACCCACTCCCCGCCCGCTTCTGATGTTCCAAGTCGCGACGGAGAAAGTCCCGCTACCCTCCGGCTGAGAGGGCGCCAGCAAAGCTGACATTGGTATCGATAGTTCGTTAATTAAAATAATTAATCGAAAAACCAACATCCGAATTAGTTCCGCCGACTCCCGTGCATTCACAACGCGCACGAGCGGACCGCCACAATCCCACCCCATCTGCGTGAGGGCGGGGGGGGAGAGTGTTGCCTGGTGGTGTACTAGTAATAGATGCTTAGCGTGTCGTTTGGGCTCCCATGGTGGTGGGGGCTGCAGCGTACGTAGCTAGCGTATGGGGCGAGAATCCCCTTTGTTTACACTAGTCAAAGAGAAGATTCTTTCATCGAAGGCTATGTTGCCCGGTGTTTTTTCATGGCCTTGATCACAGATTAATGTGCACCATTCCTTTTTGAGGGACCAGGAAAATCCCTACTGAATCCAACTAAGCATATACCACATCCTTCGAAGGCCAATTTGGGACATATCTGGCCAAGTGAAAGGGACAGCTACATGAAAACATGCTGTCTGGTGGTTTCAATTCATGCCTGCAAAGGAAATCTCTTTGCCAATTTGAGAGACATTAATCGGATAAGTCTGTCTCAGGCATTATGATGTTGTGACATCTGGATGCAGTGGCACCAGAAGTTGAGAAAAAGCTAGTGGCAGCTGCAGCAAGAAAGTTTGCTGGGGCTGAAGCAGCAAGAGAGTTGAAGAGGAAACTAATAGAGGTAGCTGAAGCTGAGAAAATTGCGAAAAGAGAGTTGAAGAGGAAACAAAGAGAGGAGGAGGATGCCACAAGGAATGAGAGGCTGAAGGAGAAAATTGCAAAAAGAGAGTTGAAGAGGAAACAAAGAGAGGAGGAGGATGCCACAAGGAATGAGTGGCTTAAGAAAGTAGATATGGAGAAACTGATATCCTAATTTATATGTCACCTCTACTTAATTGTCAAAGGCCCATTATTGTCAAATATAATGCTATGGGAGGTCCAGTCAGTTGATGAGCAAAAGGGCGGTAAAAGTGGAATGGTAAGATCATTGTCTTTGTTCCAATGCAACTCCAGAACAAGGTATTGGGTAAATATGTTTGTCATTCCAATTACACAAGCTTCAGAAAAATGTTGAATAGATATGGCTTCAAGAGCAGGATTGATGGTAGGAGTAAAGGAAAAATAAGGAATCCATGTTCATATGTTCATGATTCCCTCGGATCCAAATTGGAAAGCCTCCTTGATATCAAGATGGTAAATAATTACTAATCTTCAGCATGATATGATAATATTATTTCTCATCATATGACAAGTGTTTTCTATCATAATATTATTAGGCGGGGTTGCACCAAAATGGATAGTAGTTAAGAAGATGAGCACTTTCACTCCTTCTCTCTAAGAAGAAGATGGATGCAGGGGAGGGCTTAACCATATTGAACAATTGCAATAATATGATCAGATGATTCACAATATGTATGATAGAATGATTGATGACATCACAATGATTAGAATGGAGAAGTTATTTGATGTGGCTTTGTAGTTAAATGAAACAGCAAGACCTTTTCTGTGTTGGGCAGAGTAAGAATCGGCAGGTCCCATGGGTGACAGACAGATGGCTGGGCAGGACCAGACAGCATCCACTTGGAATGGCAAGGATTGGGATGCACACTTGGCAGCCAAAGAGGAAGGAGACAAAAAAGCAGTAGAGCAATGAGCAAAGCTCACTTATACTTAATCTAATGATCCAATATCATGCATTCAGCATTGGGAATGACATATTCTCAACATTAAGTAAATTAAGCAAGCACGGTGCGGAGGCGCCAGAGCTTGATATGAGTCAACAGGCTGCAGCTGGGCAAGCCGGCAGACGTGGAGGAGGAAGGAAGCCAATATACTATCCTCGAGTGGGAGGCAGCACCAGAGTCAAGGGCGCTAGACTCCAAGCATATGAATCACCTATAATGGAGATCAGGTGGTACACCTTTAATATGGGAGAGAATTAATTCGCTGTTCAGTTCACGGAATCAAGGGAGAGAGTCACAAACTATCTAAAGAGGAGTGGACTGGACAAGAGCTACCTTATGGCAGAGACAATACAGACCGGCATGGCTCAATCGATCAAGCTGCCAGGGGCCATTGATCCGAATGCACTGGACAGGGCGGACCTAGAAGTCATTTGGATGGAGATGGTGAAGTCAGTCACAAAGAGGCAACAGAAGCTCGTGGTGATCTATTGTCATGGTGATAAGGAACTGATCTAATTTATGGGGTTCTAATTATGGATCAGTAATTTCCCAGTAAGTTGGTAAGAGGTAAGTATGTGCTTGGATAACCATTGGATGACCCTAGGGAATAGAAATATTAACATACCCTTGCAAGTGTATTGACTTGGTTCGAAAATGTGAAGTGCTATTGTGACTAATGGATTTTCTCATGGTTGATCATGGGATCAACAAAGCATGAGGGTGAGGGAATTGAAGATGAAAAAAAACTTTTTTACAAAGGAAAATTTGTCACTGTTGTGGGAGTGTGTCTTCAATGTAGAAATTTTGGACTGCTTGATGGTGTTTGGCTGGAGGATGTTTGCTGGCATAGTCCGCCCTGTTGGATGTCCCTCGGCGCCATAGATATACAAATTGTTGTTGTGTGCCATGGCATTTTAACCAGTGGAAGCATTGGTCCATGGATTTAGATGCTTTAGGAGTCATGGTACCAAGCGTGAGGCCTTGGGCTGTGATGTTGTCAGTTGTGACCATGGTGCAATCGTGCTGGTGGTGGCCCATTTCTTCCAGTGTGGTCCAAATGGGGACGGCAAGTTTGCATCCATAATAAAGCGTGGTCAGTTCTGATTTGGATGCAGATGACATGATGTGTTTGATGATTGCTGACAGGGTTAGGATGGCACCATTGTTAAATTCTTCATTGCCCTTGTTGGTGAGGTAAAAATGTATGGCAGCCCTGCTTTTACCATCCTGTTCTGAGAGGTAAGATGCGTCAATGTGCATGGCAAGAATCATGTCACAAGCTTTGTAGCATATGCCAGCATTGAGGTGTGTGGCCACATAGTCGAGAAGTTGTTGACAGGATTCAGCAACAGTTTTGCTCCATTGGCTTGGCGAGCAGCAATGGCACTGAGGGCATTGAGCAGGGTGGGGTCGACAATGCGACCATTATACAATAGTGTACCCACTATGTCCTGGGCACGTTTGATGGCTGCACAAGAGAGGGGATTGGATGTGTCAATAGCAACGTGTTGTGTTCTGGCACCATATTGGATGGGCACGTGTTTGTACGGTGGGTGTTGAGGGAAGACAGGGGAAGATAATGGAATTTTAGGAGGGCTTTGGGGATATAGTTGGGCATGTTCAGTGTGACAAATGGTTCAGGGTAGTTCCAGTTGAGATTGATGCTGCAGAAGAGGGATCCATTCCAGTCCATGGCAATGGTGTAGTTTTCTTCAAGTGCTAGTTTTAGGTGAGTGATGTGGTCTATTGAAATTGTTTTGATGCTGAAGTCATTGATGACAAGGCAGAATATGATGTTGCACTACACGTGTCACCAGAGGCCGGGGGTGTGCTGACACTGGTATAAACCTTCGTGTTCAAGCATTTTTTGAGGAGTTTGTTGGCAAGAATCCCGGCAGGAGACTGTACATGCCCATCCTAATTTCAACATACATGGTAGTTGCAAGCAATGTGGCCATAGGATGCAAATTTGTGTTTGGGACCTTTTCTTTTGTTATGAAGAAACAGGTGTTGGTGCATTAATGTCACTAATTCCTTGGAAGAGGCGACCAAGCTTGTTGGCAAAGCTTTGTTGCAAGGTGTCCTTGTGCTTGTCTGATTTTATCAAATGTTGATATTCAAGGACGTTGCCGGTCGATGAAGTTGATTGGGGTGTGCGTGATTGTGGGTGTGGCTAAGTTGTATGTGTGGACAAGGAGGGTGCAGGTGGCTGTGATGTAACCGTGCATTGGGTATTCGCATGCAGGTTTGATGTCGTACATTGGCATCAATGCCTCTTGTTGAATGCCAGTGAGAGCATCTGTGAGTTGCCAAGTGGCGGCGATGATGGGTGTAATTGTGGGGACAGGCATGGCATGATGCTTGTAGCAAAACATGTTGGCGAGTCACTCGGCACCTGTGTCCACCATGATGAGGCATATGCAGCAATAATTCTTGAGGGAAGGTCCAATGTACCACCCTTGGATGTGTGGAAACTACATGACTTTCTGTGGGAGGGTTTCAGATGGACAAGGACTTCTGTGCTTGGTGGTGCCATGGGGGTTGCATTAAAGGAGAATGAGCCTTCCATAGCCTCGAACGCTGAAAGGGCAGGGTTTTGGCAGCATGGGCGGATCATGTTGATGGTGTAGTCACATTGGTTTGTGAGATGGCACCAGTTGGCAATGGAGAAGGATTTGGGGAGGCTGGTGATGCCCACTATGAAGTGATTTTTTCATGTTTGGATGGCTCTCTCGGTGGAGTTTGTGCAATGGATATCTGGTGGTGAGTATTGGATATTGGTGTTTTGGGAAAGGATGAAAACCTCCATGTCCTTTGACATCTCATTGTCCATCTTGTGTAACGTAGGTTTGAAGCCACATCGTGTGAGGGCATCGTACACAAGGGTGTAGGTGCACAGAAGCACTTTGTGGCTTTTGATGGGCACAGATGAGATGAAGTTGGCATCATATACATAAAATATAAAGTGGTATGCATGGCCTCAGGTCGATGTGATGGGGAAGTGTCCTGTTTGATCAGTGTAGAGGTGACCAGTGACCTTGTGTGTCATCATGTAAACCAGGTTAGTTACATTGTTGTCAGGTACCTGGGTGGGGACTTCTTCGGTGTTGTTGGTAGGTGGGGAAGTGGAATCAGTGCTTCGTAGGCCCTACCATGTCTGGTCCATGTGTCCTTTGGACGTTGCATCATTGATTGTGATGTAGCAACGAGCTTGTGTTGCAGTTAGGCCAGGAAATCCTTTGAGATAACCTTTATTAATTGCATTGATTAATGTGGAGAGGACTGGGGAGAAAAGACATGCATGGTAAAAGCGTATGAGCTGTTGTGTGTTGGCACAGTTGTAGTGACTGTTGGTAACAGCCATGGTAGGGAGAGGATTGTCATTGTCAGAAATGCAATGGTTTGTTGTAGAGCCATTGTCAACAATGTGAATGCGCCAAAGTTGGTGATGAGCATCTTGCCACACCCTCGGAGGATGACCAGGCCATTTAAAGTGACTTCACAGCCAGTGGCATGAAAGAAAACCTTGCAGCCGGCATCATACAGGACAGCTATGGATAGTAGGTTGTTGGCGAGCCCAGGGAGATTGTGCGCCATTCTGGTATTGAGGGGTAGATTACCAAGGAGGAGGTCAATGGCATGGGTAGATTGCATCTTGTTGCCACTGGGTTGTATGATGGTGATGGATGATGTGTTTGTTGTTTCTGATGTGGTGGCCGAAGGCATGACAAGCGATTTTGACGTGGTGGAGTCAATGAAGGCGGTGTTAAATAAGTTGCGGGGGCTGGTAAAGCTGGTTTTGTGTTTAAACGAGTTTGCTATAATGTTATAAGATACATCTACATTCAACAATCCCGCTGGTGCGAGATGTCGGGTGTTTGACCAGCCTGTGTTGGTGCCTTTGGTGTTGGTGCGGGTGGCGGCGACATCATGTCCATCATGCCTGCGGGAGCAAGTTGCACTGGAGTGTCCAATTTTAATTTTAAAACCATGTGTCCAACAGTAACCAGCGGGGTCCCAGTCGGGTTTCACTGCCACCCAGTGTGTTGGGCGTGGTCTATTGTTCCCATTTGAGGTGGCCGGAGTTGGTGAGGCTGGCGACTTTGGGAGGCAAAGCCTGGCGATGGCAGACTTGGCATCTGCCAGAGCCTTTGCAAGGAATTTGTTGGTGGCATTGAGTTTCTCCACAGTGATGTTCTTTTGGATGGCTGCGTTTGCTAGGTTGTCAAGGGATGTGACCATGCGTGTGGCTGTTTGGCATTGGTGGTGGCCTGGTTTGTGAATGTTTGGTTGCCCATGGTTATGCGTGTGATGTCGCAGGATTCCGCTAAGGCTGCGGTCCAATGCATCCTCCAGTTGTTCCAAGTTTGGTCAACAAGAGGACAATGCTTCCACTTGCGCCATGCAAGTTCCATTCCATCACAATTGATTGCTGCTTCTGTGCTAGTTGACACCATTGTAACTTTGGAGATGGGAATGCCTGCATTAAGGGCAAACATTTGGGATTTTTCTTGTTTGTGCGTGTACACGGCAAGGGGAAGATTTGCATCGATGTCAGTGTGGAACTCGACCAAGTTGTTGTTGATGTAAGGTTACGAGATGGTCGCGTATTTGGTGCAAATGTGGGTGATGATTTTGCAAAGGGTGACTGCATTAAGGCCCTCGGTGGGGTTGTCTAAGGCATTGTAATATACATCATCAATGGTGGCGGCAAATTGGTCGTGTGTGATGGTGGCAACAATGAGGTAGGTGTTCCAAGCCTTTTGTTTGGCGAGGTTGGGTGCACATGCTGCTTCATGGGCAGGGAGTACAGATGGTGGATTGACAGGATAGTCAGGGGAAGTGGCTTCTGGTATGGTGAATGCTGTTCCATTGCATTGGCCACCCCATTGCATTGGAGGTAAAGCACTGGGTTCTGGAGGAGTCTGAGATGTCCTTTTCCGTGGCCCCAGTGGCAAGGAATGGCCATGAGGTTGGCGGCAAGTTCCTTTTTGAGGATTTTGAGTAGCCTGTGTGTTAGCTCTCCATTAATGCATGTGAGCATAGTGTGGGGCATTTGGGCCCGTATGGAGTCTGCTGAGATTGTGTTGGACATGGTTCTCAGTTGGTGCACATGTGAAGGGGGGGATTTTGTATGTGCCAATGATTAAGGTGAGGACCCTAAAGAATATGCAGCCACCAAAACTAGATGCATTGGAAGACTCTGTGATGATTCTTGTGATCCCAATAAAAACCCCCAGTGCAATTGTTGTCTTGCAGGCTGGTTCTGTTGCCAGTTTGAACTTGAGTTCCATGGGGTTTGGTTGGGGATAGGGAGTGTAGGAGGATTAGATCAGTTCTGCTGATCTATTGTCATGGTGATAAGGAACTGATCTAATTTATGGGGTTCTATTATGGCTCAGTGATAATCCCAGTAAGTAAGTAATAGGTAAGTTTGTGCTTGGATAACCTTCGGATAACCCGAGGATAGGGGTTTGGTGCGTGTGTGCATGCACCACCTGGATAGGGGTATTAACAGGTGTGTTGATGTCGGGTTTGGATAACTTTTGTCCAGGGCAAAAAGTCCAATCATTACAAGTCACCCTTGGTGAACTGAAGGATGTGGTGTTGTTCGTAGGGGGGTAGGGGTGTTGGTGAGTCATTCCATTGAGGTGGCAGGCCAGCAGAGCCAGTCAATTTCATCTTCAATCTGCTCAAAGTGAATGCTGCATGCACCTTAGCTGGTATTGTTCTGGGAGAGCCGCCATGTTCCTTCCATGCTGTTCTGTATCTGCTATGGTTTCTTTTGTCACAATGCCGTTCTCTAGGTATTGTTGTAGGAAAACCGATATTGCCAGGAAGTTGCACATGTTGGCAATGTGTCCCATCTTGCCACAGGGATCACAGATGACCCAAGGTTGATCAGGATGCATGTGTCGAATGGAGTCAAGCTTTCATGAGTAGGATGTGTTTGGCATCCGATGTCCAGGTTGGCCATTTGGACATTAAGCCTGGGCGATGGTGGGGACCAAGTGCCCCTGAAGGTGGCCGTTGAGTGGCTCTGTATATTGCAAAGTATCCCCATCTGTGTTCTCTGCAGTTCTGGTGACCTTGTCGCCGTATGAGAGGTTGTGCACTCGGGGTCGTAGGCCAAGATCTCAATTGAAGGTTTGGTCTTGCAGTGATCTGCAATCCATTGGGCAAGTGAGTTGACGTGAAGGTGGTGTGGTAGGAAACAAATTGGTTTCCCACCAATATCTTTGTCATAGTCACTCTGCATGCCTTTGATGGCAATAAGCAGCAGTTCTACTATCTTCATCAGATTCCTCACCGTAATCTCTTTTAAGAAAAGGATAGATCATGTGATCTGGTTATGGTTTTTGCCACATTTGGCGCTGAGCTGGAAATAGAGGTCGAATGCCTCTGCGTATTGAATGACATCCCCATCGTGATCATCCCATTGTGGCCTATCGATCATTTTGGTGGGGTCAAATCCTGGTATGAACCTGTAAAACAGGTTCCATATGATCTCATAGCCATTACGTGTTCTCATTTTGGCATCCACTATCATGGCCTTAGTTTGGCCATCAGCCTCCTCAAGGCAAACTGGTAAGAGAGTACACAATGCGCTGGCCATATTATTTTATCGGTCGAATCCAAGGCCTGGTATGCATAGTCCCTCCTGACGACATCAAAATTGGATGGCATTGAAGGGTACCAGGGCGATGCAGAATCCCTCGCTGGTGTCATTAGATGTTCATACCAATACCACCATACAATAGACAGTGCATTGAACTTCTTAAGGAGGAGATGCATGGGCGTCTGTGTGGGCCGGCTCGGTGGCTGCATGCCATCTTGGTCAAGTGTGGCATTGTGTGAGCGAATGGCAGCATTGAGTCTGGCCTCACTGGCATCAATCATAGTGTTAATTGTTGCGATGGTCTCTGTTGTTGCCCCCATCAGGAATTTGAGGTATTCCATTCTTGCTTGCATCATGATAAACTCTGAGAACCCCTCTTCCAGTTTGCATTCGTTGAGAACACAGTCCAGATATGACATGAACATGTCATCCAGTGTGTTGTGAACTTGGGGGGGCTACCGTTGTTGTCACGAGTTTGTTAACAGTGGTCATTACCACTGCTGTTACTTCATCGTGGATGAGATGAGCCAGCAATCCATTGGGGACATCCACAGTTTTGATTACATCATCAACTGCTGTGTGGGCCTGACTGGTGATTGTTTTGAATAGGTCGGTACAAGCTGAGTCGACCACTGATTTCACGCAACGCTTGATGGTGGGAGCATCAAACTCAGTCTGAGCCCAAACCATGAGTTCATGAATGGCATTGTATTTCTCTCCAATCAAGATCCGTTGCTGATCCAGTTCCGTGAGATGGTTGGAAATGGCCCTTAGTAGGGTGGCCATGTCATTGGTGGCCGACTCCAGGGGTGTGCCTGTTGGTGGCAATGGACTACTGCAGGCCATGATGGTGAAGCACGTGCCAGTATCATGGGCCATCGAGAGGTGAGTGGTGTCAACGGCCACAGGTCTAGGGGAGTCCAAGGCGGTTAGGAGGACAGGGCTGTCATTCTCGACAGATGTGGTGGATTCCAAGTCGTGAGCCATGTCGGAAGGGGTTGCCACCAAATCAATCCCAAGTGTGGTGTCTGCTGCAGTCATTGCCTCAGCTGTCATCATGATGAGCACGACATCATCCTTAGACTCCTTAATGCCGCCGGCTTTGCTGTTGTTGTCGTCCCCATTGGCAGTCCAAGTTGTGTACATTGAAGGATGGAGCAAAGTATGTGGGCGGAGGGGAAGGATGCTCCAAATGGATGTCAGGGTTGTAATGGATGCAGCCGGTGGGGTTGTTGCCATGGGTGTGTGTGCCACAGCATCAGCATAGGTGGTGTGACCCTGAGTCATGGCCTCATTTGGGGGTGGATTTGCCTCATGGGGTGGCCTGGACCACCCTCCCAATGCCATGCTGCTGAGGCATGAGGGGTGGGGGTGCAAGAATCATGGTGACGTGCCCGCTGGTGGTGACGGTTCCTGGATGTCATCTGGGTGATCGTCCAAACCCTGCATTCTCTTGTTGATGGCGTTGAGGGTGCATCATATACCCCGGTTAAATCGAAGGTCCCTATCAAGACCACGGACGTACAGTTGGTTGATAATCCAGGGGAGTCCAGTGCACTTGCCAACGGAACAGTTAATCCGAATGTCGTGTGGGGTGTATCATTCTGGTGGGGAGTAAAAGGTCACGGGTTGGCCATCACCAAACCACACCATGAGGTATGTAACCATGGCTTCTTGTTGTTTGAGCCTTGGTGCAATGTCACCGCAACGGGGTATGAGCATGTAGGCCTTGTCGACCAGGTCAGGAGGGAGTGGGTGGGATGGCCTTTGTGAGGGGATTCCCCAGGCGCCTATTGCATTGATGGGGGACTCAGTTGAATGTCCCTTGATGCCCAATCAGGACGCCGAGTCCATCCCGCGGCAATTGTGGTAGAGCGGGAGGAACTCCAGGTGCAGGAGTCAGGTGGTGGAATTTTTGGGTTGCTATCGGTGGTATTTGGAAGTGATTAATTGAAGAATTAAAGCTCCACCACAAGTTCCTACGTAGGTTTTAGGTAGAAAATAGATATGCAAGGTAATAAAACCTGGTGAACCACTGAGTTTGGGGGGATTGATCACAGCCGCAAGGGGAAAGATCACCACACTCCAAAAGGCGGTCGGAAGTGCAAATCGCCGTCGGCGCGGACAGGGGAGGATCTCGACCCGGTCTATGCTTGCCGCAGGTGAAAATTTTTTGTTTGTTTGGTGCTTGCTACCTTATGATCCCCAGACTTGTCTACTCTAGAGGCATAGGGATAAAGGATGTGACTACTATGTTAAACCTATGTAAACTAACAGAGATGATCCTCCGATGATATTGTTGATACTACCTTATCGCCAAAACGAATCTTCTATTATTTACCTATGATATGTATTACTTATTACACTATTTTATGGATATCATAATATATTATCTATTGAGAGATTCGATAATATATTATAGGGAAAATTGTCAGAATGTCATCACCAAATTCAGCTATCTATTCATGGACCTCACCGATAAAAGGCTGTCTCTCATGTACATAAAAAATCTGGTCAAATTGGGTCTGCTCTTCTAAGTATCACCACCATCAATCAAAAACGTGTTTTTGACAGTAACGAAAATAATATCAATTTAAGGAATAACACCGATTGTGTTTTTGCTGTCAGAATGTCATCATTTATACACCACCCTAAAGAGCTGTTAGAATATACTCACCAAAACGTTAGATTGCTGTTAGAATGTCATCACCAAAATGCCAAATGCAGTCATTTCTGTTGAGTGAGATGGCTGTCTTGCCTTCTCACATCATTTTATTGTCTCAGCTAGCTCTGCATGGATGATATTCATATATCATCACCAAAACGTGCAAAGGCTTTCTGTTTATCATCACCAAAACATGGATGATGTTCCGTAGCTACCCATTTTTCTGGTGATATGTTGCGTGGATACATCACCACATCACCAGAAAAATGGCATGATGTTCCCCCGTTCATTTTTTATCTGGCGCATTTCATAAATTTTGATCATCTCTCTCTCTTAGCACATCGCCCATTTATTATCGCCCCTCTGCTCCACCATCACCATCTATCTACTCCTGTGTCATGCCTATTAATTGGAGAGGAAAGGGAAGGGCTATTGCGCAAGGGGACACTGATCACTATGCACAGACAGCTCACTATGGCACTAGGGGGTCTACGCGTGCCACCACCCATCAAAGCACAAGGGGGTCTGTGGCTCCGCCAACATCACCACGTGAGGAGCACCGCTATAGGAGGGCAGGCGCACTTGCTTATAGTTGTGCCGCTACTGCCGCCACTGCCACCACCGTGCCTAGCCTTCGTAGGATCAAGGGGGCTGGTGTTTTGGACGCCACCATCCCCGCATGCAGTGTGGATTCTCTGACAGCGGTTCTTCCAGGGACAAGTTCACTAGGGAACATTGCTGAGGACTCTGGGGCAGGTATTGTTAATGCCGGCACCACCGGTCTTATTCCGGCGGCGGTTCTTCCAGGAAAAAATTCGCTGGGGGAAGGGGCCTCTGATGTTGAGGGGGAAGTCAACACGGTTTGGTTTTATAATCGCTGTTTGATTGCATGCTCTGCCGCGAATGTGAACTCTACACCACTTGAGATGACCACCCAATCATGAGGTTCCTCAAGTCTGCCTTTTACAACCATGAGCCCGGCGTCGAATTCAAGTGTAGTGCTGTTCGGATTCAAAAGCTGCAGATGGATATGTTGAAAGATCCCAGCCTCTCTCTTTTCTCCCAGAGAGATAATTTACTCATTAGTGACATCTGCAATCATGCATTACGCCTTTTGAATAGCCCAGACTTTGATGAGCACACCCTCCAAGCCATCGATCACTTGAAGGACTTCCAAGAAGATATTGATGCAGAAGATCTGGCCGCTGGAGATGACATTGGTGGAGAGTTTGTTAACTCAGGGGAATATGATAATAGTTCGGATGTGTCATCCTACCACCCTTCAGATAGTAATGATGCTGCCTCAGATGTTGACAGTAAACCTGCAGCCAAGTAGAAGAGTCCAAAGAAGGGAGAGAAGAAGAGGGGTGCGGACGTTGGGGGAGCCAAGAATCAAGTTAACTTCACAGAAGAATACAATGATGCAGTTTTTCAGGATGACGAGGAGCTAGAGGACTTCTCTTACTACCAATCCACTACTCTAGAAAAGAAGGGAAGGCCACTGTCTGATAGTGGTCCAGAAAGGCCTGACACATCAGGTATGAGTGAGGTAGCCGCTAAATTGGCTCTCAAGACATGGAGGGTTGAGAGGAAGGCTCACAATGACAAGGTACAGCATCTCCGGAGGAAGTAATTACGAGCCGGTGGTATTATGGGCTCCAATCATACCGGAATTTTATATCCCCAACTCCAAAACATGACCAGTGTGGAGTCTGATCCACTGTTGGTGGATCACACATTTCCATCAAAGGAGATATTGATCATTTGTATTGCTGAAGAAGCAAATCTATCTGGAATCAATATTAGTGTCAAAAGAAGTGATGACTTTCGATTTGAGGTTGTCGGTAGTAAGCAGTCTAAATTTGCAGTTGTCGCTGCTTGTTCTTCTGCAAAGGGGTGGCGGATAACTGTTTGTCAGACAAGACTAAAAGTAGCCAACACCATGACAACCGATCATCCTACTGCAGATGAATATGAGGACAATAATGAATACCCTGATGATGATGGAATTGAGGGAGATGCAGATGGACTATCAGACGATGAGGATGGTGACGATGAAGACACATCAAAGCAGCAGAGGAAGTATAAGAGTCTAGTCCCATGTACTCCCATCAAGGCTCATTGGTTGCTGCCCATCATTAACTACAAGATTGCTGATACGCCAAATATTTCCAATCGTGAAATGAGGAATCTTCTCACAGACTATGTAAGGCAAAAGTTCCTAACAGCTTCTCTCTTACAAATTGCATGGAAGATCTCTCGAGACGAGATATTTGGAGATCCTTCCCAGAATGTC